>VCJN01001860.1:0-24740 GCA_006384855.1 Tetraselmis striata
GGCGACCCCTTTTGGCCCGACACTTGCCAACTTGTTGAGGTGACCGGTGTAAACGCGGCGCGGCGGCGCCGCCTGCTGCAAACGGCCACTGTCAGGTACATCGTCACGGCGCCCACAATCGACACGCCACTGGATACCGCCAACAGCAAGCTGTTATCGATGGACAGCAGCGTGATGACAACCGCCATCCGCTCGGCCGCAACCTCGATCGTGACCGCGGACCCCGAGATCTCCGCTGAGCAGCGCCAGAGCATCATGTTCACGCTGTCCACCAGCGTCAGCGTGACCAACGTGGCTCCCCCGACGCTGGCGCTGGTCGCCCTCCCGGAGGTGGACTACAGTCAGGCGGCGCTGTACTACAACCCAGAGGTGCGCCCGCCGCTGGCCGCTCCCATGCTGCCCTATGTGAGCCGCAGGGTGTGAGAAGCTACAAATGTTGTTTTTACGCTGGACTGTAGCTTCCGCATGCTTTTTCCAATTGGGCGGGATGGGTTCCGGAGGTGGTGGTGACTGCGCGTCCGCGCTTGCTCAGCTCGCTCAGTGAGCCCTGAAGCGCGCTGAGCCATGCCGTCTCACCCAGCGCGCGCCGGCTGGTGGATGTGGCAGGGGCTGACGCCGGACCAGCTGGGCACTGTCGACTTTGAGACCAAGCTGTGGGTCACTAACTGCGCCAACTCGGACATGCGCCTCGGCGGCGCCCCCAAGAACTGTGTCCTCTGTAAGACCAGCCGCCTGTGCGGGCCCGAGGGCGGCCAGGTGAGCGCGGCGGGGGCCTGTCGCCCTGGGCCTGGCGGTTGTAACTGCGCCGGATGTGCCCACCGAAACAAAATGATCAACACCCAGTATGAGAGCCTGGGCACCCGTGCGGGCGATGTATGGAGCTGAATTCGTCCCCGCCTGCCTGGCGCGCAGAGTGCTGGGAGCCCAGAGGAGTACACCCTCGTGCTGGTGGACCGCTTCCGCAACGTCCTCACGTACACGCCATCCAGCACCATCGTGCAGTACGTCCTGCAGCTGGACGGCAGCCCGGTGCCGTCCACGCTGCAGCTGGCGGGCAACTCGAGCAACGACGTGACCGGGAGCAAAGCGGTGTCCCTAGGCAGCGGGTGCGTCGCCGAGGCACTACCCGTTTGTATCCCACACCCAAAGTATCAGCCTGTAGGCACATCCAGCATTGCCCCACGGCCGTGCTTTGGAGGAAATAACAATGGCTAGGTGCCCCGGGGCTTGCAGCTATCCATGGCCGATTGCCGAGGTACAGGCACTGCTGACAAGGCAGTATGAGAATAGCTGCCAAGGGGTGTCACCGTCGGATTGCGCCGTTGATACATATACGTAGTTACATGAGGTAGCTGCAAGAGGCGATCAAGAAACCACCCGAATAGGCAATAGAAAACGCCCACTACAGCAATTGCGATACATATCCTGGGCCAAGGCCGTACCTGGTTCCTTTACGGTGCCAATCATGCACAGCCACTATGTGCCCACGCTTTGACTTCGATCTGTGTTGCTGTTTTAATCCCCCCCCCCCCCCCCCTTGAAGTGGGAAAAACTGTTAAATTGTTGAAATTGTTCAGGCTAAGCCGTGAATACAACACGCATATGTCCCAACGTCATGCGGCAAAACGATTCCTTCATATCTTTTCGAGGCCGGCAAACCCAATGCAACTAAGCGGCATGCATGATGCGCCACTGTACCAACACATTGCCAGCGGGGCATTTTCCTCTGCTTGTGCCTCCCCAGTAGGACTCCACGGGCAGCTCAACCTGCTAATCAGTCGACCCCCCCCCCCCCCCCCCCCCCTTTACCCCCCCGTTGCACGGCATCCGGCCGCGCCAGCACCTGCCCCAACTGAGCCCCCATGCCTGCGCGTGTCCGTACCCGGCTACCCCTGCCGCGGGCAGGTGGGCCAACCTTGCGCCGGCGGCCAGCTGGCAGCAGGGCACCTACACCGTGAGCATGATCGTGGGCGACACTGCAGTGTGGTCCAGCGACTTCAAGATTCAGGTGCCCCTCCCCGCAGGCCGAGCCTCGGTGCCGCCCCGCTCCGCATACTGTACCATCGACCTGGGTTTGCGTGTCCAGACAGTAAGGGTTGCTCTCTTGCCGCATCGCGTCGGGGTAGTATGCTGTCTGCGGCTTACCATTCTGACGAATTTCCACAGTTTTAGGTAGTTTTCCCGCTGTACGAAGGGGTCCAATACGACAATGCATGGCGAAAACAAAGCCTGGCTACCTGTACGGTAGCATTTCGCGACATGCGCTACTGGCACCCCTACTCATAGCTCTGGCTGCTCTGGGCGCCGCCGCACACGCCGAATGCGCACGGCATGCTGCATGCTGCATGCATGCTGCATGCGTGAAATGGCCGCCATGACGCCCGCCAACCATGTGGCCGCAGATAGTGCCGGAGGGCGCGGTCTCTTTGGAGCGCTCCACTGTGCTCGTGGTGAGGGACTGCGACGCGGACTGCGCCGCTGTAGTCACAAGGCTCGAGGCGGGCGCCCCCTACGAGCTGGTCGTGGATGCCAAGGACCGCTTTGGCAACAGCCGCAGCGTCGGTGCGTCACCTTACACTGTGTCGTGGCCACGCTCTGCCTTCGCTATGTGTTATCGACTGGACCCCCCCCCCCCCCTTCGCCCCCCCCCCCCCCACCACCACCACCAACACCAACACACCGCGCAAAGCCGGGAAAATTGGTTAAGTGTCAAAACTTTTCGGAATACACCACCACGAATACGTAATGAATTCTACGACTGGATGCGACAGAATATTTTTGTCTTGGGGGGCGGGGGGTCCAGTTCGATAGTACGGGAATAGCGCCCACGGCCCTTGCCTGCTTCGTGCGTAAGACCGAGAGCTGAGCCTAGCAGGCGTTCACAGTTCCGCGGCTTTGCCGCCAAGGCCAGCACTTATTACACCGTCATGCACACCGCCTGCGGCTGCCCCGGGTGCGCATTCCAAATTTCCGAGGCTGCTTGGATGGCACAGTAACCCCCCCCCCCCCCCCCCGGCGCACACACACACACACTCATCCACCCTCCCCCCGCCGGGGCGGCTGCCTGCCTTCCTGCCGCTCTTGCCTTGCCCGCAGTGAACGGCAGCCGCCTGCTGGCACGGATGGGTGATGCCGCGGCGGACGACTGCGCGGCCGAGTGCTCCGCTTGCGGGCAGCTGGCGTTTGACGCGGCGCTGGTGAAGTACCGGCTGCCGGGCTACTGCCAGCGCAGCGCGGGCGAGTACGCGGTGCAGGTGCAGGTGCTGCCGGGGGACGCGCCCGGCGGCGTGCTGGCAGGCGACCTGCGGGTGGCGGTGCTGCCGGCGGCCATCGACCAGGACGCCTCGCGCGTGCTGGGCTCCAAGTCTGACCTGTCGGGGGCGATGGCGCCGTTCCGCGCGCCCGTCAACGCGGAGGTGCAGTTTTTCATCCAGCTGCGCGACGCCTTTGGCAACGTAATCCCCGCTGACGCGGATGTGCTGGTGTTTTTCCAGCTGACGGTCGCCCGGTTCGCCGAGGGCGGTGCGCCGGCGCCGGTGGGCAACGCCGACATATACGTGGATGGCGCTCCGGCTCTCGGCTTTTACGTTGCCAAGTTCCCGACGATTCTGGCGATGGGCGGCGCCGTGCGCCTTGCGGTGGCGCACTCAACATCGGATGCGACGACCTGGCTGGGTCGATACGGCAACGAGCTGGCGGAGCCGGCCGAGGGTCTGCCCCCCGGGTCCTACCCGCTGGAGGTGAACTGCACGGTGGGCTACTCTCTGGCGGCCGGCGGAGGCGGCTGCGAGTGCCAGCCCGGCTACGCCGGCTCCCCCGGCTCGCCCGCCTGCGTCGAGTGCGGCCTGGGGCTGTTCAAGGCGCTGCCCGGGGAGGGGGCCTGCGAGCCGTGCCCGCAGTCGAGCGGTGCCAACAACGGTGGCACCGGTTGCCGATGCCTCTCCAACTTTTACAACGCTAACCCCAACGCGACAGCGCCCGTAGTGGAGTGCCGCCTGTGCCCCGACAACGCCGAGTGCGGCGACAACCTGCTCACGCCGCTCCCGGGCTACTGGCACCGCCATCCGCTGTCGCCCCAGGTCACGCGCTGCCTGTTCCCGGGCTCGTGCATGTGCACGCGCGACCCGGGCGGCGCGCCCGAGGCGCCCGCCGCCAAGCTGGAGGGGTATTTCGCCGACAACCTGCGCGACATCATGGCCGCCGACTGCCCCGAGGCCAACGACACCCTCTGCGACTCGTTCGACAGGTGCCCAACCAACACTGCCGTCTGCAGCCTTCCGTCTTCCACCTGGCCGGCCTGCTTCGCCGGTCTGGCCACGGACACCTGCGGGGGTTCGGCAGTGGAGGCCGGCTGGTGGGCGTGCAACGGCGCGGTGCGCAGCGCGGCGCTGCGGGCGAGCCACACCGCAGTCCTCCTCGACGACTACCCGGCCAGCTCCGCCTCCGACTGGCAGTGCGGCCCCGGCTACACCGGCCCGCTGTGCTCCATCTGCCAGGAGGGCTACGGCCGCAGCAAGGGCTTTGAGTGCGTGCGCTGCCCGAGCAACCTGCTCGTCAACCACGCCAAGTACGCGCTGACGGTGGCGCTGCAGGTGCGTTGCCCAGCTGGTGCCCGGCCAATGCAATGCGCTGTCTCCCTTGCCCCCCTCCCCCCCCCCCCCCCCCCCCCCGCCCTCTTTCTCGCCTGCGGGCAAGTCAGAGCCCCAAAGGCTTCGGGTAGCGCTGTTAGTACATGTCTGCATGTGGATCTGCGCATCTGGGGGAGGGCAGTCTCACCGGGCTTGAATTTGGTCCAGGTGTCTTCCAGCGCCATCGTGTATTGTAACGAGTTGGTTGTCTGCCATTGTTACGTCGCTGCTACCGGTGTCGTGTCGGTGCCTGCCATTGTTCTCGTGCCGGCGTCATGTTGCCGCTGCCACTGCCATGCCGGTGTCGTGTCGATGTCATGCTGTTGTCGCCAACCCGAGCGTGCCTTGACCGTTGACACACGACACATGCATGCATCCCGCCCAACCTTGCCCCCGCTGATGCGCCATGCCGCCCCCAACTCTGCTCCCTCCACCACGCAGGTGGGCAGCATCACGCTGACGGTGCGGTCCACGTTGCGCATGAACGTGGCGGGCACCAGCGCGCCGGTGCATGCGCAGGTGATCAAGGTGATGGTGTCGTATCTGCAGCTGACCAGCCTGGCGCAGAACCTCAACCTGGAGTGGCCCTCCGCGGTGAGCGGCCTGCTGAGCGTGCAGTCATCCGTGACGGCGCCCGGCGACGAGGTGGTCAGCTTTGACTGCTCCGTGGCAGCCAGCCAGACCGAGTTTGTCGGCCTGGAGCAGGACAAGTACAACAAGCGCTACTTCGTCAAGGTCTTCCTCTTTGCGCTCTTGCCCTACATCGGCATGGCCGTCGCCGCGCTCTTCTGGGGCGCTGTCCAGCTGTACGAGCGCAGCAAGGTGCGCGCGGGGGCGCCCCTCCTCCCAGGGCGCCACTTGTAAGGAGGACTGCCGCTCCCGCCGTTCTCCCGCCGGCAACTGACTGCGCCCCGATGTCCCCCAGATGCGCGACCTCGAGGACGAGATCCTTTTGGTCGAGGAGAGCGGCTTGCTGCAGGACTTTGATAACCGGTGCGCACCGGGCGTGCCTCGGGTGGCTGCCATGCCATGCCGTGGCGGTGGCAGTGGCGGCGCCTCGTGCTCTGTCATGCCGCGATGTCCTGACGGCTCGTGCGCGGGCCGCCGCAGGGTGGAGGAGCGGGGCCTGAGGAAAGGCTTGACGGGCGCTAAGTCGTTTGCCACGGACGGCCTCAGCCTGGACCCCTCAGATATGGACATGGTGGCCCGGCAGCAGGCCAGGGAGCTGAAGCCCAAGCAGCCCAATTGGCTGAATGTGGACGCAATGCGCGCTAAGCTGGACGCGATCCGCCGGGGCCGCCTGCACGAGATGATTGCCACCATTGTCGTCATCGAATTCTTCCTGTGGCCCAAGGTCACCACGCAGATGCTGACGCTGCTGAGTTGCACCCCACTGGAGGTCGACCCCCAGGGCGACCTCTCCTTTGACGAGGCCGCCCAGTTCCTCACGTTCTCCGCTGACGTCCGATGCTGGAGCGCCCCCCATCTGCGCGCGCTGCTGGTGGTCGGCCTGCCAGGCTTCATCGGCGTCGTCGGCATCCCGGTGGGCATTCTGCTGGCGCTCTATGTGAATCGTAATAAACTGGCGGACGTCAATGTGCGCAAGGCGTTTGGCTTCTTGTACATGGGTGCGTGTTGCTCTTGGAGTGGCTCACTGCACACGGGAACTGCTCCGCGTTGCAGTGTATAGTAAATGAATGCAGGGCATGTACTGCTCCCGCTGCATTCACTCGCTGGCATTGCATATTGATCTGATGACACCCATATACATGCGCACACTATACAAGATTATCATGTTATAATTGTACATTTGCTGTACATGTATGCTGTGTAATGTGTGTATGAACCTTGTGAACTGGTACTGAACGCTGATACGGCCCCGACTGGGCGCCCCGGCTGCCGGTGCCGCTCCGCAGGCATGGAGCAGGACTACTACTTCTGGGAGGTCGTGGTCATGGGCCGGAAAATTGCCATCGTGCTGATCTCCGTTTTCCTGCGCTCTGCCGGCACGCAGCTTCAGCTGGCCTGCGCTCTGGGCGTCATCGCCTTCTTCTTTGTGCTCCACATCACGTACATGCCGTTCAAGAACGACCTCCTGGACTCGCTGGAGAAGTACTCCATCATGGGCAGCCTCATGATCTACTACCTGGGGCTCATGTTCTTCTCGGTGGAGGGCGTGTGGGGCCGCCCTGCGCTCGTCACCATCTCTGTCGCCATTGTTCTTACCAACGTGTTTATGTTTGGCTTCTTCATCCAGACCATGTTCCTGGAGGTAAGGGCGCCGCCGACCTGGCGCGTTGGCATTGAACAGGCCTGCCCTCATCATTCGCCTGTCGGGCACCATGAGAACTCTCCCGCGGCTGGCGTGCTCCCATTACCAGGTGATCAAGCAGGAGGTCCTGCGGGGGGACACCAACAACGACGGCGTTGTGGACGGCCGAGAGATGACGCAGCATGCCATCAAGACGCTGCCAATGGGACTGCTCAAGACGCGGGCGGTCTCACAGTGAGTCCCGCAACTGCCCACCGGCGCTCCGGCCATGCTCAGAACATGCCCAGGCCGCCCACAGCTATGCATCTGGCAGCCGGGTGTGTATCGGTGCTGCCGGTGAGCGCACTGCTGACCGTTCACCGCTTGCTTCCCCAGGTGGCTGGCCCGGATCGAGAGGCCGTACTGGGTGGAGAAGGGCGTCAAGCCCCGCACGGCCGCCGAGATCCGGGAGGTGGCCATCAAGATCAAGCAGGGGCTGTCCCGCCAGGCTGGTCTCGAGAAGTACTACTGGGCCGTAGACGCCGCAGCGGACCTCCCGGAGCGGATGGTCTGGATCGCCGCCCCCTTGCTCGTCAAGTTCTGCGGCAAGGAGGTGTCGCTGCGCGATTTCAAGGACAACGTGAGGAACAAGCGCGAGGTTGTCCGGGAGGCGTATGAGCACAGGATAAAGGCAATGGGAGAGAAGTCTAACGCAGGGCGTAAGAGGCCCCGGGCGTTGGGCAACGTTGGCTTGCGCTTCAAGAGCGGCTCCGCTGCTGTCCACCCCAGCGGGGGCGCCATCCCCGCCGAGCATCTCGAGTCGTCTGCCGCGGGAGAAATAGAGCCGCTCGCCACCGTGCCTGCCCCTGGCCATGGCCCTGGCCCTGTCAGCGAGGCCACAGAGGGGGAGGAACGCCGCGGGTCGTGGTGGCGCAGCGCTGAGGGGAGCGCTGCCACCGGCCACAGGGTGGAGGTGCATCTCCCGGGATTCATCCCCACCTCAGCGCTGTCGCTGCCCTCCGCCTCGCCCCGCAGGCACCCCACCCTGGTGAAGAACGGTAGAGGGAAAGAGCCCGCCGCTCAGACCTGAATCTTGGGCTTCGTGGCAGCGGCGGTTTTCTATTGTCAGACCCGACAGGCGTGCCATGGTTGACGACAACGCACGGAGTGGATGGTTGCCCTGCCCTGTGGCCACCTACAGTCCCCTGGACTGGAGCTGATAGGCCGCAGCTTGAGCCGCAGATCATGGAACGCCGTCTGCAGGCGCACTGTCAGCAGATTGCCGATGCCATATGCGGCGTGCCGTTCCTTTGCCGCGGCCAAGCCTACAATATATTAGGGAAACAGGGAAAGCCCTCTACTATTATCTATTGGCGGCTGTAGTTTAGGAATGGATATGAACGCATACAGGAGGGATTGATACTGGTGAATAGCCACAACTCCTCCACGTTCCATGTAGGCAATAGATAGGCTAGCAGTGGAACGTAGCCCCCCCCCCCCTTCCTGTAAGCACATATCCTTCACCGATTGTAAGCGCTGCTTTCATCGCAGTTCCTGCATGGCGCCGCCCTACTGTGCTTACCCGCCATGCATAAGTGTGCCATGGTCACTAAATATCGCTATATTTAATAGAATATCACAAAGTTATCACGCTGCTGGCGGCGTATGGCACTAAACATGACATTCTTCTTATTATTTCCCTTGATCGGTGTCAGTGATGCCAGTATTACACAGTAGTAGCAGGATGAGTTTTGCAGGGGCGCGATATATGATTATAGCTGAAAGAGCTAATTATCATTATATGACGAATAGCATTAATAGCAATCAATGTAAAATGGCTGCGAGGAGCTGCGCGTTGGCTCATTACATATCTGCCTGAGATTTGCCTGGCTATTCATTCATCATTCATTCCTTGTAAGGCCATCACAACTTGATTTGCCGTTTTAGGTGCCCCCCCTTTTTGAGCTTTTTTTGGCCACCACATACTACAAAGTATTGTCAAAAGTATTGTCAAACGCACTGCAAAAGATGCAATTGGGCGGTTATATCATTGATGGTGATGTCATGCAAGCACATAAAGGCCGGCAAGCTATTGCCCTAGGGATATCAACATGCACAAGAGATGCCAATTATGAAGAAAAACCATGATTACAGTGTGGGAGTATTAACCCCTTGGCCTCCCGCCGAAGCCTACCTATCGTATGCCGACATCGCAGTTTCGAGGGCGCTGAGATAAGCGAACAATCCGAACATGATGGGCTACCTGCCCTTCGTCGTCCGGTTGCCGTTGCCGCGGAGCAGCTTGTGTAGTCTATTCGCAGGTTTACCGGGATCCGGCTTGTCTGCGTGCTTGCCGATTTCAAATTTGCCGCCGAAGAACCGTTCTAGACTGTCGTCGGGGGGGAGGGGATGGGGGGAGGGGCCCATCTGCATCTGCGCCCATACCCCGCCGTTCTTTTTGTTATTGTCAGGTGAGCTGCACGGGAGCAGCGCGAGGTTCGCATGCTGCACGAAGACACGTCCCACCTTGTTCGCTGTACCGGCAATCCACCCGACTTCCATGGACCTTAGCCAGTCTAATATATCGTTAAAGCGTCTCTTCTATCTCGACAGACTCTCGGGGTCACCGGCGTGCCGCGTGGATAGGTGGCGGCTGCCACATGTGGCTACCGTCGTCACACGCAACATATGATAGGGTTCACCGGCGCGCCTCGACCGGAAGGGTTACTAGCGTAAAGTGGAGGAAAACCACCTCAAGCGTTTCCAGCGTGTCGGAGACGGTATCGTCGATAAACGCAGTGCAATCGTGCGCGGTGTCGGCGGTAGTCTTTGGGACGCTTATGGTGACAACAGCGCATTGTGAAGCGGTAGGGAGGCGGGGGCAAGACAACGCAGGACCGTTGTGACAATTGTACACCAGTACACAAAAGTCTTTGCACATAGAAATCCGCGCGTATCCTCGCCTCGGTGCCCAAGCCATGGGGCCACGGGGCCATGGAGCCGTGTAGTCCAGTGTATGCAAGCCTCCTACGCCAAGGTGGCAGCCGTTTCTCCCGGTTATCGCACTTTCAGAATTGTTCTTCGGCAATGGCATTGCTTTGCACATGGCTAAAACCACAGAAAAAACGTGCGACTTGTTGGCGGCGTAGCTACCATCCTTCGCATATGCCCGCGCGCTGCCGGTGGTGGGTGGACGTATGCATGCGGTGTAAGACCACCGAGAATGAGCCCAATCCATGCACGCTACCGATGCAATGTATGGTATTTCCATGAGAGTGTGCCAGTAATCCCGTCGTCGTGATGGGGCCAATCATCCCACAATTTTCCAAGCTGCAAGATAAGCGCCGTTGGCCGCGCCTCCCTGGGTGAAAGTAGCGCACATAACGTGCCTTTGATTCCATAGGTGCATGCTTGTACCGCCCGCACCGTAGGCTAAGCGCGGGCTGCCCCCCTCGGCAGCAATGTCGCCACTGCCTCACAGGTCTGCGCGCATGTTGTCACACATGTCACCCATCATCCAAAGGAAAAAGCCAAAATGATGACGGGGTCCGCGCAACGTGGAGACCTATCAAAGGGGTCCTCGCGCCTGGGAGCTTGCGTGGAAGGGCACATAACATGCCCCCATCATGCGCCCCCATCCACAGTGAGTGGGCTGGCTGGGATACCAGAACAGGGGGGTAACTTTGACAGGCGATAACATTTCGGCGTTTTATCAGATTGGGCTGAAAATTGGCGCGCTGGAAAGCGCAGGTCACGGGCATCTCACTAATTTGCAGCCCAATATGATAAAATGCCGAAATGTTATGAATTAAAACGTGATTGCAATATTACTGCTTCTTGCAGGGCGAACGGCCAGTTTGCGAATGTCACATGTAGCTCGCTAGCTGACCATAGACTCCAAACAATGCGCCGCGCGGCATGGGGTAGGTGGCCAAGACATGTATCTCGGCGACCATGGGAGAAAAACACGGTTCTTTATGTCCAAATGTCGGCGTGCCGTGCGCTCAAACCGTTCACAGCCCGGCCGTGCAGCACTTGTTACACTGGTAGTGCCGCATAACATGCGACGCGCGCGCCACGCGCAACGTCGCATTGGCCCTAGCACACCATGTGCACGCTCTTTCATGGTTGCAATGGCTGCAACGGCGTAGACTATGCGTGGGTTTTACCGACTACTAGAGGCGACCAAACCCAAATCATACCCGTAAAAACATGCAAAGACTTATGTGGGCTGCTGTACGAGTACGGAATGCTACGCTGAGTTGATTCTTCGTACCTGTAGTCGTTTTAGCTGCATTTCAAAGTTGAGTCTGGTTTTGCCAAAAAGGTCGCGCAGGCTGTTTTACACGGTCAAGAGCCGAAATTGGCAGGAAGGTTTAGCGAAAAGCGTGGAGGGAAAACGGAGTCAGGGGGGGCGCTGCGTGGAACGCAGCGAAAACTGGAAGATGGCAGGCTCAGCTGTTCTGGCTGCTTTTATGTCTACTCGTGCTGCACCCAACAAGGGCGCAACAACAGTTACTAGTTCCCGTACCACTGCGCAGCACTTGTAGCTGAAAAAGCGGTTAGGTCAAGGATGGAAACCCCATAAACTAGTGTAGATCATTTCAAAGTTGAGTCTGGTTTTGCCAGTCTTGAGCGAACGTAGAGAGTGGTGGATTGACGGAGAAGGGGTAGCGCCAAGTCATGAAGGAGGCACTGGGAAGGCCACCGCTGCGGAGTCCTGTTGGACTTGGAAGTGGCGGAGGGGGGCGATGTGTCCAAAGAAGAACCACGCGCCAGGAGAAGGAAGAACGTTGGGGTCGATGTAGTCCAGAACGACATCGGAGTTAGTGGCCCAACCGCCTTGGTAGCGGATGTGGGACAGTGGCGCCCCGATGGCGTTTGCTGCAGAGGCTGCGCCCTTGCGTAGACTGTGTGAAGTCCAGGAAGTGCCAGCAGGAGGGGCAGCGTTGACTAGGTTGACCGCTGTAGACAACCAGTCTGACATCGTAGCTGCAGTCCAAGGTTTTGACTGCTCAGCCACATTGACAGCCCAGAAGTTGGAGGCAGCCAAGCCAACAGTAGCCAGGGGGACAGATTGGACGTTGTCGATGAAGTAGCGCAAGAGTCGTGCCACTCGAGGGTGCTCGGACACTGGAAGGAGAAGCACGCGCAGATCGTCGGGTCCCCGACGGCCAGCGCGACCCTTCTCGCGGTAGACCTGTAAGGTGATGTTGTAGGTGTCGACATGCACATCTTGCGCTCGACAGGAGACGCCAGTAAGGCCCCTGGCAAAGAACAGGAAGTTGACAACCGAGGCCAGGAGGGCTCGGTAGTCGAGGTGGGACTCTGGGTAAGGAGCAGACACAATTAGCTCGGCCTTTGAGACGAAGCGGTAAGCTACATCCGCAGGCAGAGGGACACGCAAAGGGGCAGCGTCCAGTCGGCGCTGCCGCAACATTAACCCACGCCTTGCCGAAGTGAGGTGTAGGCTGTCCTTGGCGATCGGGACGAGGTTGTGCAGCTCGAAGAAGGTGTTGATGGCAGACAGGTAGGGCTGCAGCGACTTAGCTGCGATGTGACCTCGCTCCCCGATCCAGGCAACGTACCGAACAACAGTAGCAGTAGTCGCTTCCAGCGGGCTGATGTTCTCGGAGTCGTGGCAGAACTCAGCGAACTGAGACAGTCTGCCGGCGTAGCTCTTGAGGGTCTGCGCGCTGAGGGAACTGGAGAGCAGGTCCAGCGTCCGTTGGCCTAGCTCGTCTGAGCCGAACGCGTCCTGCAGCCGAGATCGCAGTGACGCAGCCCATGGAGCGATAGCTGCGGGCTCGTCGATTACGTAAGTGCGTCGTTTTACTGACAGAGTTCCACCGGCACGGCTACTGTTCGCAAAGTACTCGGCAGCAGCGGTTAGGTTCCCGGCGGTTGGCCGGTAGTTGCTGGACGGGTTTGCAGTAGCTCCAGTACGGGTTTGCGGGGCTAGGTTCAGGTAAGAGGGCCGCCCCGCGCGCCCTTCGCGCTCGTAGCGCCTGTCCCGTGCGTAACGTACACGCGCGAAACTTGGTCGTTGCGAACCGGTTGTAACACGCAGTGTAACAACCGACGAACGCAGAGATGGGGTTGTAAGAAAGGCGGATGGTTGAGCCGCCATGTGCAGGTGTGCGGATGGTTGAGCCGCACTCGGCTGTAGCTGTAAGAAGCGCCGCACCGAGGAAGGTCTAAATGAAGTCTGTAAGGTGGGGGGGTCAGGTCCTGACACAGGGCGCTCATCCCGCCGTTGAGCTGCAAGGGTGCGTCTTGCGGCGGTCACCGAAAGGTGGCCTCGCAAGGCTCCTGCAGCTCCAACGAGCGGCGCCCCACGCCGTCACTCGTGCTCACCTTCGCGGCCGCGTCCACGTCCGCCGCCACGTCCTCGCCCACGCCCGCGACCTGCAGCTGCAGCCGCCACTCGAGAAGTAGCGGTCGCCTTGGCGCTGCTGGCAACGGTCGCCTCGAAGACACGACGCTCGTAGTCCCTCATGAGGTCCCCAAAAATCGCAGAACCCAGATGCTCCGAAGCAGGCTGAAAATGCTGAGCTCGCAGCACATCCAGAACACCTTGGTCGCCGTGCACACGCTTGATCTCATTCAGCTTCCGCAGGAAGGCTAGACGAAAACGAAACGCCTTGTCGATGGCCTCGGCGTGATTCCGAGCTCTCGCGAGGTAGGGGGTGAAGTCCTGGTTCGTGGCGGGGACGTAAGGTAGCAGCTCGTCGAGCGCCACGAAAAGGGCAGCCATGTGGGCCCCGAAACACGACATCCACAAATACTCCTCCTGGGCCGGCAGACGCCGGTCATCCTGCTTGAGGTACTCGTTCGTTAGGTCGGTGCTTAAAGGGAAAAGTCCAGGCACTCGGCTGACCGGTCGAACGGCCTCGTAACCAGACTCTGCTCTCTGCAGTAGCTCTGGCACCGCGAGGTAATCATCCTCGGCACTCACGGATTTTGCTCCGACACGGCCGCTCTGGGCTAGCTCTAGCAAGTCGGGGCGCTCTGCGGCTCCCCCGCTGCCTGTCGGCTGTCCCGCGAAGCGCTGCCCGGAGCCGGAGCCATGTGCCCCTTCTCCATCAACAACACGATCACGAGCCGTCATTTGGGCCACAGCTGTAGCCAGCTCTCGCAGTAATGAAGACTGGGCCCTCATATCTGCGTTCAGCGACTCCAACGTCGGCTCAGCGACGGGTTCTTCTCCATCTGGCATGGTAACGCACGGACGTACGGACGAGAATATCACACTCGGGTGGCGAGCCGGGTGTGGTCTTGAACAACCT
Organism: Tetraselmis striata; assembly: GCA_006384855.1. NCBI lineage: Eukaryota > Viridiplantae > Chlorophyta > Chlorodendrophyceae > Chlorodendrales > Chlorodendraceae > Tetraselmis > Tetraselmis striata. Next base: position 14,169 of record VCJN01001860.1, read on the forward strand.
GGGGTGACCTTGCTCGCAACGGGTTACGAGACAGTTTTTTTATCGCTGCGTGGAACGCAGCGAAAACTGGAAGATGGCAGGCTCAGCTGTTCTGGCTGCTTTTATGTCTACTCGTGCTGCACCCAACAAGGGCGCAACAACAGTTACTAGTTCCCGTACCACTGCGCAGCACTTGTAGCTGAAAAAGCGGTTAGGTCAAGGATGGAAACCCCATAAACTAGTTTAGATCATTATGTGTACGAGTACTAGTACGATGTGTACTGCGACTGCACTGTACAGTATTATACAGTAATTACATGAGCCAGCTGCAAAATTCAAGAAATCCGAACAGAAATCCAGAGGAAAATCCAGCTACGGGCCACCAGAGGCGGGAACCGCCATGACAGCCACCGACCTGTATCCTGTATCAGTTTTTGTCCACCGAACGAGCGGCCGCTGGAATACTGCTGCTGCGCGGTAGTCTGGCTAGGAGTAGCGACTCAGCCCAACAGAGTGGCGCCGGGGGGCTGCCAGAGGAGGCAGCGGTGAGTGCAGCAGCCAAAGGCAGTTGAAAGCGGCAAGTTACTCAAAATCGGGGAGTGGGTTGCTCCTCTCGGCCGGCCGGCAGGATGTCGTCGAGCCAGAGTCGCATAGCGGCGACGCTGCAGAAGTTCCGGCAGGAGCAGGCGGCCGCCACGCGCACGGTCGGCGCTTTGGCCAAAGAGCGCGAGGCGAAGAAAGCGCAGCGCAAGGCGGCTCCGCCGCCCAAGCCCAGGGCGCCCCCGGCGGCGGGTGCCGGCACCAGCGCTGCGGAGCGTCCAGGCGGCCAGGCGGCCAAGCGCAGTGTGCCCATAGGGAAGCTGAAAAAGGATGTCGTGGACTGCATCATGGCGGTGCCGCCCTTTCCCAACCTGCATCTTACCTATCTGATGCTGAAATCTGCATGGCAACAGCCAAGCACCCCCCTCCCCCGCACGCGCTCGCTACATCTACCAGCCTCGATTTGCTGCCGCCCCTTGCCCCCCCCCCCCCCCCCCTCCACACACCCACCCGACAGCTGATCGGCTTTAAATGCGAAGGGGGAAGGGGGGGGGAGCGGGGGGGGGGGGGGGGGGGGCGCCGGGGGGGGGGGGGTATTATATCGTGCACGGCAATGGCTCTGCTGGAGCCTGAGCCCAAGCTTACTCACTCCTCTGCCCGCAGGAGGATGGCCGCGCGATGACTGCAGACGATATCAAGACCAAGTGCGGCATCGACATTCGAGCGGACGGCGAGCTGCTGGCAGCGCTGCAAAACAGTGAAAAGCTGGAGCTCGTGAACGGCTTCTGGACCTACAAGGTGGCCGCCTGCCTCTTACACACACCAGCGGATAGGACAGCGACTCTGCCAGGTGGTTGGGGTCCCACATGAGGCTCAACCACCGGATGCAAACCCCCCCAACACACACACCCACCCATTGACCCACCCACCCACCCCCATACACACCTCCATACAGGCCACACACAAGGCGGCCAACAAGGCCGAGCTGGCCAAGCTGATGCTCAAGTATCCGGAGGGTCTAAAGGTGCTGGAGGTGAAGGATTCGTACAAGGGGGTGGCGGACGACCTCACGGTGAGGCCCCTCTGCCGGCTGCCCCCTTGCCTAGGCTGTGGCCCTTCGAGGTGCGGGCGGCAGGAAAGCGGTGAAGTTGATGGCGGCGAGCAGGCATGCAGCCAGCCAGGAGCCTGGATGTGGGGGCGGTTGGGGCTCGTCTCAGTAGCTGCAAGCGGAAGAGCCTGGTGCAGCACAAGGGGGAGATGGGGGAGGGGTAACAATCGACACTTGTTCATCGCAGGATCGAAACACCAGCACCCTACTGCACATCCATCAACTCTAGATCAGGCTAGGGCATCAAAGCATGTTTGTATCATTGCACTGGAATCATCCAAGCATTTTGGCGTCATATTGGCTGGTATCATCGGTAAATATTGACTGTATTTTTACACCATCACAAGTTAGTATATTCTGACCCCAATGCCGGAATAAGGAAAGAGCACTTGGGGGGGGGGGGGGGGGGGGGGCATCCACCACGCGGTTGTTGAGACAGATGGAATGGCAGGCGCGCCATTTTCGGGGTTGAATGGCCACTACAGGCTTGCCCCCCCCCCCCCACCCCCCCCAACCCCCCCTCCCCCCCTTCCCGGCAGGCGCTAAAACAGGAGGGCCGAATATACGTCATTCAGAACCTGGACAACCCCGACCAGGCAACTACCCCCCCCCCCCCCCCCCCCAACAAATGCCCTGCCGACGGCTCCTTCCTCAAGAGCCCTGCCACATATTTATGGCTGGGCTGCAACCTGCTCCGCGCTGGGCTGAGACCTGCGCTCAACGCACCACTGCACACCGGCGCATAGGACGTGATCTTCCCCTGCGACGAGAAGCTGAGGCTGAGTGTGGACGAGGATGTGGTGCAGCTGTGGGCGGAATGCAACGTGCGCTCACTCACCCCCATCCCACACGCTCGCACATTCCCTGCCATTCACCGCTGACCCTGCGCAGCGCGCCCGCCTGGCTCCCTGAGCTATGCCATCTCGCTGCAGGTGAGCCCAGACGACATGGAGGAGAAACTGAAGACAGCAGGTGCGCCTTGCGCCGCGTCCTTTCGCCCCCCTCTTCCCCCTTCTCCCCAACTCTTTGATCCTCTCTCAGCAATAGTGCACACAGTGGTTTGAAAGTGGCGTTGAGGCAGGCAGCATACTGTATCTCCGCTATGGGATCGCTTTGCTATATTATTGTTCTTGCCCTCCTCACAAAGAAGGGCAAAGTGCATTTACGTGGAAGTCCATTTGAATTGCGCACGAGCTCTGTAACTCGGGGGGGCAAAACAATTCATTAGTTTTTGGGCCCGGGAACCCAATTAAATGGTACAAACATTTGTCATCGACTTATGCAGCCATAGGAAGGGGGCCCATTGATGGTTACAGTGACTTGCATGTTCCCGGCCCATCGCCATCACTGCTCCCTTCAGGAGCTGGGTTTGTAGTGGTGGTGGTGGTTGCGATGGGGGGGTGAAGGGGGGGGGGGGGGGGTCCTGTCTGCTGGATCAAGCTAGACACCCTTATCATGCAGGCAGTGGCCATTATGCGCCTATCCCCTGCGTCCCCTACCCGGTGCCTTGACAGGAATCCAGGCGTGCAAGCGCAAGGCGCGGCAAAACATCGACCTGAAGGGGGCGCGGGAGCGGAAGCGGAAGAAGTCGTCACAGCGCGTGTTCACCAACGCCCACATGATGCAGGTGCCCCGCGCGGCCGGAGCTTCCTGGGCGCCGCCTGGGCGCTCGCTGCCGTGCCTGCCAGCGGCCGGTGGGTGGCGAGGGCTGACGCGCCCCCGGGTCTGCTCCCTTGTGCGGCGCAGAAGAAGGGCTGATGGCAAGGCGCTTGCGTGCCGCCGCCATGCGGCGCCCTGGCTGGACTTGCCGGGGCCTCCCTGTCTGCCAGCCATCTGCCGGTGTGACGGCTGTCACAGCCGCCAGCCCACAGCCAGTGATGCCTGCCAGTGGCATGCCTGCTAGCTGGGCGTCTGTACGCAACACGGCAAAAGCCGTTACGGGTGTCTTTCTATGGGTACACTGTACAGTGCTAGGTGCATGTGGCATTGGGAAGGATAACGCTGTGTCTTGCTGTGTATTAATGAAATAAACATCCCCCAGCGCCGCCACCGCCGCTGCAATGTGCGTCGGAAATCGTGATGGCGTCCCCTTTCATCTGCTTGGCTGTGTTTGTGAAAGCCACGGTTTCCTGGGAGACAGAACAGAACGCCCTGCTCTGATGGGTAAGGCGGGTCGTTCCGTAGGCAGTGCCAGGTGTAAGGCAGATGTTCAGATGGTCGTCTGATACCCCACGGGAAATTCGTATCACTGGCGGCGAATAAGTCTCACTGTGGAAGTCTTTGGTGTTTCAAGTGGTGACTGTGATGGAGGTGTTGCCTACACGGAGCGTTCTTCAAGCGGACCTGCTGCCAACAACAGCCGCCGTAGAGGTGCCGCAAAGGTTTCAACACTATGTATGCATACCTACCAGTCATGTCATACGGGTCGGGAGGAACTTCCGGAGTGACACTCAGGGTCTGGCCATGCATATCTTGCTGGGTTCTAACCAAAATACAAGAGGCGAGGCTTGTGCAGCTTTCCATGCTTCAGTGAATTTCGAGCGCCTGCATTGAGATACTGGCAGCAATCGCACGCGCAGGGGGAGAGGGGGTGTAATAATCATCTGTTTTGACACCGGTCACCCGCCAGCAGATGCTGGCGGGGCGTGCCGGTACGGACCTATCTCAGTCCGGAGATAACTATGAGGCGGACAATCACTACAATAATACATACTGCGTCGGTAGTAGTAGTAGTATCGACGATATGCATTCCCTATTATATCTGATACCCGTAATATATTAATAATGCATCTACAATATAGTGGCCGTTTCAAAAATATTAATCCTGCGGGGCGGGTTTACAACCCGAGATAGTCGGTGTTTGGGGACCGGCCAGGTTGGAGCTTTAGTGGGATTTCAAAGTTGAGTCTGGTTTTGCCAAAAAGGTCGCACAGGCTGTTTTACACGGTCAAGAGCCGAAATTGGCAGGATGGTTTAGCGAAAGCGTGGAGGGAAAACGGAGTCAGGGGGGGCGCTGCGTGGAACGCAGCGAAAACTGGAAGATGGCAGGCTCAGCTGTTCTAGCTGCTTTTATGTCTACTCGTGCTGCACCCAAAAGGGGCGCAACAACAGATGCCTAGTTCCCGTACCACTGAGCAACACTTGTAGCTGAAAAGCGGTTAGGTCAAGGGAGGAAACCCCATAAACTAGTTTAAAACATTTCAAAGTTGAGTCTGGTTTTGCCAGTCTTGAGCGAACGGAGAGAGCGGTGGATTGACGGAGAAGAGGTAGCGCCAAGTCATGAAGGAGGCACTGGGAAGGCCACCGATGCGGAGTCCAGTTGGACTTGGAAGTGGTGTAGGGGGGCGATGTGTCCAAAGAAGAACCATGCGCCAGGTGAAGGAAGAACGTTGGGGTCGATGTAGTCCAGAACGACGTCAGAGTTAGTGGCCCAACCGCCTTGGTAGCGAATGTGGGACAACGGCACACCGATGGCATTCGCTGCAGAGGCTGCGCCTTTGCGAAGACTGTGCGAGGTCCAGAAGGTGCCAGCAGGGTTTTTACTCACAAGGGTTTTTAGGTCGGCGACCTCAGGGTTTTTAGGTCGGCGACGGCAGCGTTGACTAAACGGACGGCTGTGGACAACCAGTATGACATTGTAGCCGCAGTCCAAGGTTTTTACTGCTCATCCGAACTGACAGCCCAGAAGTTTGACACAGCCAAGCCAACAATAACTAGGGGAACTGACTGGACGTGGTCCAGGAAGTGGTGCAGGAGACGTGCCACTCGGGGGTGCTCTGACACTGGGAGGAGAAGTACGCGTAGGTCGTCGGGTCCCCGTCGACCAGCGCGACCTTTCTCTCGGTACACTTGCAGGGTGATGTTGTAGTCGTCGACATGCACGTCTCGCACTCGACAGGACACGCCAGTAAGGCCCCTGGCAAAGAGCATAAAGTTGACAACCGAGGCCAGGAGGGCTCGGAAGTCGTGGTGGTACTCTGGGTAGGGAGCAGACACAATCAGCTCGGCCTTTGTGACGAAGCGATAAGCTACATCCGCAGGCAGAGGGACACGCAAAGGGGCAGCGTCCAGTCGGCGCTGACGCAGCATCAGCCCACGCCTTGCTGAAGTTAGGTGTAGACTGTCCTTGGCGATTGGGTCGAGGTTGTGCAGCTCGAAGAACGTGTTGATTGCAGACAGGTAAGGTTGCAGCGACTTAGCTGCGATGTGCCCCCGCTCGCCGATCCAGGCAACATACCGAACGACAGTAGCAGTAGTCGCCTCCAGCGGGCTGATGTTTTCGGAGTCGTGGCAGAACTCCGCAAATTGAGACAGCCGGCCGGCGTAGCTCTTGAGTGTCTGAGCGCTGAGGGAGCTGGAGAGTAGGTCGAGCGTCCGCTGGCCCAGTTTGTCTGAGCCGAACGCGTCATGCAACCGAGATCGCAATGAAGCAGCCCAGGGAGCGACAGCTTCGGGCTCGTCAATCACGCAAGTGCATCGTTTTACCGACAGAGTTCCACCGGTACGACTACTGTTCGCAAAGTACTCGGTAGCAGCAGTTAGGTTCCCGGCGGTTGGCCGGTAGCTGCTGGACGGGTTTGCAGTAGCATCGGTACGGGTTTGCGGGGCTAGGTGCAGGTAAGAGGGCCGCCCCGCGCGCCCTTCGCGCTCATAGCGCCTGTCACGCGCGTAACGTACCCGCGCGAAACTTGGTCGTTGCGAACCAGTTGTAACACGTAGTGTAACAACCGACGGACGCAGAGATGAGGTAAAGAAAGCGGTTGGTTGAGCCGCCATGTGCAGGTGTGCGGATGGTTGAGCCGCACTCGGCTGTAGCTGTGAGAAGCGCCGCACCGAGGAAGGTCTAAAGGAAGTCTGTAAGGTGGGGGGGTCAGGTCCTGACTCGGGGCGCTCGTCTCGCCGTTGAGCTGCAAGGGTACGTCTTGCGGCGGTCACCGAAAGGTGGCCTCGCAAAGCTCCAGCACCTCCGACGAAAGGCGCCCCACACCGTCACTCGTGCTCACCTTCGCGGCCACGTCCGCGTCCACCGCCACGTCCTCGCCCACGCCTGCGACATGCAGCTGCAGCCGCCACTCGAGCGGTAGCGGTCGCTTTCGCGCTGTTGGCAACGGTCGCCTCGAAGACACGGCGCTCGTAGTCCCTCATGAGGTCCCCAACAGTCGCCGAACCCAGATGCTCCGAAGCAGGCTGAAAATGCTGGGCTCGCAGCACGTTCAGAGCACCTTGGTCACCATGCACACGGTTGATCTCGTTTAGCCTCCGCAGGATGGCCAAACGAAACCGAAACGCCTTGTCGATGGCCTCGGCGTGGTTCCGAGCTCTCGCGAGGTAGGGGGTGAAGTCCCGGTTGGTGGCAGGGACGTAGGGCAGCAGCTCGTCGAGAGCCACGAAAAGCCCGGCCATGTGGGCCCCGAAACACGACATCCACAAATACTCCTCCTGGGCCGGCAGGCGCAGGTAGGAGTGTCCTTCCTGCTTGAGGTACTCGTTCGTTAGGTCGGTGCTCATGGGGAAGAGCCCAGGCACTCGGCTGACCGGTCGAACGGCCTCGTAACCAGACTCTGCTCTCTGCTGTAGTTCTGGCACTGCGAGGTAGTCGTCCTCGGCACTCACGGATTTTGCTCCGACACGGTCGCTCTGGGCTAGCTCTAGCAAGTCGGGGCGCTCTGCGGCTCCCCCGCTGCCTGTCGGCTGTCCCGCGATGCGCTGCCCGAAGCCGGAGCCATGTGCCCCTTCTCCATCAACAACGCGCTCACGAGCCGTCAATTGAGCTACAGCTGTAGCTAGCCAGCGCCCGCACATCGGCTTGCAGCGACTCCATCGTCGGCTCAGCGACGGGTTCTTCTCCATCTGACATGGTAACGCACGGACGTACGGACGAGAATATCACACTCGGATGGCGAGCCGGGTGTGGTCTTGAAAAACCTGGGGTGACCTTGCTCGCAACTGGTTGCGAGACAGTTTTTACATCGCCGCGTGGAACGCAGCGAAAACTGGAAGATGGCAGGCTCAGCTGTTCTAGCTGCTTTTATGTCTACTCGTGCTGCACCCAAAAGGGGCGCACCAACAGATGCCTAGTTCCCGTACCACTGAGCAGCACTTGTAGCTGAAAAGCGGTTATGTCAAGGGAGGAAACCCCATAAACTAGTTTAAAACATTTCTCGTACTGTACGTGTACCCTGGTCCAGGTAATCGTACAAGTACGCATGTAATGCTGTAATCACAGCAGGATATAAAGCACGCACGTGCATTGTAACACTTGCCAAATGAAGATAAAAATGGCGTAACAATCCCCACTGGTCAAAGCGTGACATAGCGTACACGCCGTGGAAGGTTAAACGTCGCCGGGCCAAATATATTCATGTATTTGAAAAAGCAACCGAGAGACGACGGGAGCTGTCGGGGGACAGCGCTCGGAGCGTTGCGCATGAACAAGGCACGGGGACGAGAGGAGCAGACAGGGGGTCGCAGGGCGGCGCACCGCTACACATATAGCGGGGCGCAGGACAGACTAAGCACAAGTGCGACGTCAAATCCAGCTCCAGATCCACCTTGCTACCACGGCACGCTACGCCACACCCCTCCCCCCTTTCTGTGTTTTTTCAGCTACCAGCTACCATGGCCGGAAAGGAGAACAACATGCCGGAGGGGGAGCTCGTACCTGCCGGAGACGGGGCCCCGCTCAGATCAAAGAGAGGGGCAGCAGCAGGTATGCCGACCTGACCACCGACTCCGACGGGTGCGGGCACCTGTACAGATAAGAAAGGCAGTACCGCGCCGTAGGGGTCCACCAGGGGCAGGCCCACTTCGGCCACCAAGATCCCCGCAGGCGTAGACCAGGCGTACAGGTAGTGGGCCATAGCCCCGCAGAACCCAGTCCTCCGTCACGGCTCGTGTTCCCAACGCTCCGCACTGACGAACAGCACTGCGTACCGACCGACAGACTGGCGTAGTTAGCACTCGGAAACGGCCAATGGGGCCGTCCTGTCACAGCTCAGGCTACCCACACCCGCCAGGATCCGGCGACCAGCTCACCTCACCTAAACGGCCTGTATCACCGCGGTACCGAGGACTAACTTAGGGAGGTCATGAAGGAAACCCACACGCGACAACGATGCAGTTTTCGTAAGGGGGGCGATGTCCGCCGAGCGTTGCCGCAGAGATGGCACTATGCGTAACGCCCGCCGCCCGCGCCGCTATTTTCTATAAAGTGTCCAGCCAGTAACGACGGCACACCACACCGGGCCCGACGGGCCACGACATGACAGGCCGTCTACATGCAACGATTACAGCCAATAGCTTAACCCAGTTCGGACGAAAACTCGCACGCGACGCGCGTGGTTTCTATATATGTGTATATGTGCAGTTATAGTATATACATATATAGATATGTGTATGTATACGTATATACTGTGTATATGCATAATATATATATAGCGTAAGCAAAAGGGGTCGTTCAGACCTACAGTGGAAGACGGGTCAAGGCCCGCCAGTTTCCCCACTGTAGGTCAAAAGGCTATACAATAAGAAGAAAAACAAAGGTTCCCTCGAAAAAACAGTTCCACAAGCTCGGGGTCTCACAGGCCGTGAGGCACCGTGGGACATACATAATACGCTCCCAGGTTCAAACGGATCAAAGGATCAAAACAAGGATCAAAAGGTTCTCTCGAAAAAAAAAAAAAAAAAAAAAAAAAAAACAGTTTCAACAAGCTCGGGGTCTCACAGGTCGTGAGGCACCGTGGGACATACATAATACGCTCCCAGGTTCAAACGGATCAAAGGATCAAAACAAGGATCAAAAGGTTCCCTCGAAAAAAACAGTTTCCACAAGCTCGGGGTCTCACAGGTCGTGAGGCACCGTGGGACATACATAATACGCTCCCAGTTTCAAACGGAGCAAAGGATCAAAACAAGGATCAAAAGGTTACCACTCAGACGGATACACAGAACAGACTCAAGCAGTCCAATGGCTCCCGGACTCGCGGACTGCAGTGCCACTGGGTTCGCTGGATCATACGATCCAGAGGACCACAGAAATGGCAGTCAGCAAGACTCAAAAAGTCGAGCAGGCTATAGGGCTCACACGGTTCACAGTTTCAAAGCACAGACAGCACGCAGCTACGTACCCATACGCACCGGCAGTTTCCACAGCGGGCTCACCGGAGAGATCGCGGCATCCATCCAGCAAAACGCCGCAGCATAACAATACTAATCCGGATCCGCTATATTATTCTCCCTCGCCTATCTGTCCACCTGCACATATATGTTTCTACATACATATACATATATACATATACATACGCAGCACCATCCAAATGTCAATAAACATCAACATGAACATAACGACACCCGCCCACACAAACGCGCATAGCATTTCCCCACATACATACGCACACACATAGAAATATAACACACACGCATGCACGCCTATCACGATTTCTCGAAAAAAGATTCCAGATCAGGACATCATATCCAGTTTCCATCACACCCGCGGATCGCGGCAACATGATCAGCAAGCGCCATCCTGGGGCGACGCTACCCGGCACCAGCAAGGTTATGCGGGCGGATAAAACGCACCGTGTTAAGGTGTTTCTCACACATCAGGACTCAGGAGCCAGGGCAAAAAATTGTCGAATAAAACTGGTCTCATCGCAAACATCAATCATCCACCCCCTCAATATCCAAAGATTGCGGGATATTCATGCTATACAGGCAGCATCAAGCCGGGATCCGGCGGTTCACACATGTGTTCCATGTTCACTGTCTCCAGGCCAACGGAAGGCAGGCGGCAAGCCCAAGAGAGGCAAGACCGCATTGCTCAACCAGCCGGAGGGCAGTGGCGACAAGGAAGTCACCGGAGATACCGATGATGAGATCGAGGAGATCGAGAGATCGAGGGCACCGGGGATCCAGCCATCGGGACCACATACGGCAGGCCGAGCTCG
>VCJN01001862.1:0-182500 GCA_006384855.1 Tetraselmis striata
ATGGGGAGGGGGGGGGGGACTAGGTGGTCGCGTGGTCACGCAGTCGAGGGTCCGAGCACCTGCTGTGAGGATCCTTGAACACGCGCACGGACGGCACGCCATCCTCAAGTGCGTTCAGCCGTTTGGCCAGGTCCATGCCCGGCTTGGTATCGATGTCAACCACTCCGAAGCTGGCCCTGTCGCCCTCAGCGGCCGCAAACTGCCTCCAGACCGGCGCAAACTCCTGGCAGGTGCCGCAGCGCGGGCTGTGAAACTTCACCACCCACACCTGCTCGTCCGCCACAACCGCGTCGAAGTTGGAGGTATCTACAGTAGTGTCCCCCGCGGCGCCAGCAAGCACGGCATGGGAGCCGCACAGCAGCAGCACCGCTAGAGCCACGGCGGGCGCGCCAGGCTTGTGGCCGCCCTCTCGGCTCCCCTTTACCGTCGGCATGCCTGCGAGTTGTTTACCGCGGACGGTTGGGCAAAACGGGCCGTAGCGCGTCGCGATTTCCTCCGCCGGGCGCCGGGTTTCGCGCCTTCGGAGTGTCTACTCTTTCCTGGACTCCATCCTGGTACAGGAGTCCCCCGTATGATTATCCGCGACTGTAGCGGTAGTCGCTACAGGGTAGTCCTTACACGTCGCTACTGCCCGTATAAAGCGCAGGCCGCGTCCGATACTCATCCGCCGCATCCAGACAACGCTGATTATTTTCGGCATATATTTTTTCCGCTGCCGGGACTATTATACAGTACCCGTACGGAGATTCCAGGCTGCGGTGACGCAATCAACTCTGCGTGTGGCGACTGAGATACAGGTAGTGGACCTGGCAACGACACCTTTTCGCGGCGCTACTTTGGCAGACCTCCTGCAGTGCTCCGCCGCTCCTAACGGTACTCGACCGGCGCACAGGCCAAGGAATCCGGACCCCCAGCAAGCCACGTGGACCGGCGAGACGAGCCCGCTGATTTGCTTACCGGCGACGCCGAGCGGCAGCGGCTGGACCGCGCTTAACGCGTTTGGGCTTGGGACTGACCCGCGGCCTGGAGCCTCCCGCCGCGCGGAGCAGTGACCCGCCCGACGACACCACCACCCTAAATAACAAACGGAGAACCGCCCCGCGGGGGCCCGGGCTCAGCGGCGCGATGGGGAAGCCCAGCCAGTAATAGTAACATTCGACATCCCTTCCTGCCGCTTGCCGCCCCGTGGCCGCGGCCCTCAAATTTTCGTGGGACGGTAGAGCCCGGGAAGAGCATCGAATAGCGTTCAATATCCCACGAGAGCTGGCCCGCGGGGTGTGCGCCAAGCCTCCCCGCCCACTCCCCCCCCCCTCGGTATCCAGTCACGACCTTCAACTTCAGTGCTAGCGTGGGACTCGGTGCCGTGCATCGGAGGCAACTCGCGCATGTCATTCACTCGCATGGAGTCGCAAATTCTATTCTCGCCGAATATCAAGGCAGGCAGCCAACCAAAACGAAAGCACACACGCTTCCGCACGCACTTGCACATGCACACATGTTTGCCAATATCCTCTGGTGTATTCGCAACCATGACCAGTTGCTAGTTGCCTGCTCACCCCGCTCCCGCTGCCAGCGCAGTTACGTGAATAACCAGCGGGAGAACTATGAGTTCCACTTCAACGGCATCATCGGCATGGAGGCCAAGCAGGATGAGGTGTGCGCGGGGCGGGGCAGGGCGGGGCGGGGCAGGGCGGAAGGGGTAGCAACCCGGCACTGCGGACGGCTTCCCCGGAGAAAGGATAGGGGTGGGGGGCGGGGGTGGCTGACCGCAGGCATGTTTCATCCTCGGGCTGCAGGTGTTTGAGCGCGTGGCCAGACCTGCCTGCCTCGGATCCTTGGAGGGCATCAACTCCACCATCTTTGCTTACGGCCAAACTGGCAGCGGCAAGACCTTCACCATCACCGGCGGCCCCGAGCGCTACGTGGATCGTGGCATCATCCCGCGCTCCATCTCCATGATCTTTGCTGAGCTCAACAACCGCGCGGACGCGCAGTTCTCGGTGCGCGCTTGCATGGGATCGCTCCGCCCATGCTACCCCACGTGCCATTGTTGTCGAGGTGGCGATGCACAATTGACCTACCCGTCCCCCTCCACAATCCCCGCAGGTGCACATCTCCTACCTGGAGATCTACAACGACACTGGGTACGACCTGCTGGACCCCAACAGGGACATCAAGATGCTGGAGGACCTGCCAAAGGTGCGCGCGCATGCCTGGGCCGCAGGGCGGGTGGCGCGCAGAGGGGATGGCGCCCTGGCGGGCCATGAGAGGTTATGAAGGGAGTGTTGGGGGCCTGGGGGCGCGTGTGTCGCTGTGGGCCAGTTTTGCAGCATGTAGCATGTGCAGGAGGAGTCAACAAGTGGCAAGCAGAGGCCTCGTGTGGCAGCGCTACGTGCTGGCGGGCAGTGTGCTGAGGAAGATGAGAGAAAGGGGGGAGGGGGGCGTGGAAGGAGCGTTGAGCGCGACCAGTGGTGTGGCCGCGCAGGTGTCCATGCTGGAGGACGAGGACGGCAACATCCACATGCGCAACCTGAGCATGCACCGCGCGCAGACGGAGGAGGACGCACTCAACCTGCTCTTCCTGGGCGACACCAACCGAACCATCAGCGAGACGCCCATGAACATGGCGTCCTCGCGCTCGCACTGCATCTTCACGCTCAACATCGAGGCGCGCGAGGGCGGCAAGGACATCGTGAAGCGCTCCAAGCTCAACCTTGTCGATCTGGCGGGATCAGAGCGAGTGAGCAAGACCAACGTCGACGGCACCACGCTCGCGGAGGCCAAGTACATCAATTTGTCGCTGCACTACCTAGAGCAGGTGCACCTCCCAGCCCTGGCGTTGAGAGGAGAGGAAGGTGGTGCCCAGGGGGAGGGAGGGCCGGAGCAGCACCCCTTCATCGGATCTGTCCGCCTAACGCTGAGCGCCCTATGGCTGCAGGTCATCATCGCGCTGCAGGAGAAGAGCATGGGCAAGTCGGGGCGGCACATCCCGTACCGCAACAGCATGATGACGACGGTGCTGCGCGACTCGCTGGGCGGCAACTGCAAGACGACCATGATTGCCACCGTCTGCACGCGCAGCGACCAGATTGACGAGTCCATCTCCACCTGCCGCTTTGCGCAGCGCGTCGCCATGGTCTCCAACAAGGTACTCCTCGCTAGTGTCTGCACGATGACCAAATGCTCTCTCTCTCTCTCTCTTTCTCACACACACACACACACACACACACACACACACACACACACACACACACACACACACACACACACACACACGCACACGCACACGCACACGCACGCACAGCTGTATGTACGTCCATATGGGAGGAGGCTCATCAGCACCCTCCCGCTTTCTTGTCCTCCCGTGCAAGGTAATGGTGAACGAGGAGCTGGACCCATCGCTTGTCATCAAGCGGCTCAAGGCGGAGATCAAGGACCTCAAGGAGGAGATCCGCATCATCAACGGCGGAGAGGAGGAGCGCGGCCCGCTGACGCCGGACGAGCTGGAGCGCATGCGCGGCACCATCATCGCGTTCTGCCAGGACCCGCACCCGGACGCCGTGCTCTCTGTTGGTGGCACCATGATGTTCATCAAGGCCGCGTTCCAAATCTTCAAAGTGCGCAGAACCGCACCGGCCTGCACCCCCCCCCCCCCCCCCCCCCCCCCCCCCCCCCAAAAAAAATAAAGAAATTAAAATTAAAAAATAAAAAATCCGCCTGCTGCCCAGGCATAGTATGGGAAATACACAAATAATGCCACAACATATGGTATGGATTGAAGTCTTTGCATATATGTGGGATACTCCTGGAACATTCTGGGATAGCTGCAGTGTTACATTGCAGGCAGAGAGAGAGAGAGAGAGAGAGAGAGGGAGGTTTTCCATTTCATGGGTTGCAGGTGGCTAGAGAGCAACGCTACATTGCAATGATGAGCTTTTGGAGGGAACACGTGACTTTGAGTAATTGCCCAGACCTTTCTGACATCACACGTACAGTATCGGGAGGCTGCAAACCCTAATTGTTGCGGCATATGGCCAATGTTCCATGTGTTCCCCTGCATCCATTCGTTTTGCATGACGGCAGTGGTGCCTGCGCCCCTACAGGATCTGGCCAACAAAGGGGGCGGCGGCGGGGGCGGCGGAAGTGGCGGGGGCGGCGCCGGAGGCGGCGGAGGTGGCGGCGAAGACAGCGAGACCATGCGGAAGCTCAAGCTGCAGGCGCGCCACCCCCCCCCCCCCCCCCCCCATTTGATCATACAGCCCCCTCCCCCCTGATGCTGCGCACCTGGATTATACCTGACAAATCAAGGTAATGTTATCTGCTATTGTCAGTGGGTAAACGTCGAGCCTGCGAACCACTTTAGGGTGCTGTTCCATATTTAGGGCACTTGATGGCCTTCCCAGTCACCTGCGAGGCGAGCACAGTGGTGTGAGGAACGCATCCATTTGCGGCGCCGCGCTCTCACCCCCGCAGGTGCAGCACCGCGATAATGAGATCGGCATTCTGGTGTCAATGCTCAAGAAGCTACACGGCGGTGTGAAGGACGGCGCGATGCCGCTGCCCACGCTTGGCGGCGGCGCGGCGGCGCTGATGGCCGAGGCGCGCGGGGCGACCGCTGCGGCAGACTCGATCTCACCAGCTGGCCGGCCCGGCGGCGCAGGGCCTGCCTCCAGCGCTGCCGCAGCGAGTGTGGCGTCCTCCCGAGAGACCTTGCCGGGCGGGCCGGCCAAGCAGGCCTGGGGGGGTGCGCTGCCCTCCCCCATGACGCTGCATACCAACCATTCACTTTCCCTCCCCCGCCTTTCCCCAAGCAGCGTACGTACCTCCTCATAACATGCTGCCACTACTATTCAGATTATCTAGGGCTCATGGCTTCCAGGGTCTGTAAGTATATTGTAAACCCTATTATCCTTGGCATATTTACAAGGAAGCATGCAACGCTGTTACCGCTGTCTCAAGCATGCGTCAGTCCCCTTTATGGCTTAGCACTTACTTAGGGTACTTTGTGGTACAGTGTAATGCGGACTTTATGATATACGTTTCACTACCTACTCGATGCCATAGCCAGTGGCGCCATCCCCAACACCATCACTACATGGATGCTCATTAGCACTCTGGAACCCCCCCCCCCCCCCCCCAACACACCCCAGCCAGCCACACACACACACACACTTTTCATATGCTCTCCAATCCGCAATACATCGTGCTGACGCTGCTTTTCCATCGGTGGTCGGCTCGCAGAGGCCCCGAGCGCCGCCACCGAGGAGGCGGCCGCCAGCAGCGCTAGCAATGAGTTTGTGGACGTGCTGGCTAACACGGAGCTGCTGAAGGTGCGCACGCCACGCACGGAAGTCTGTCTCCTACCCTGGCCTTCCCCGGGCATGCCCAGCCCCTGCTGCTCCGGCCAGCCACGACCCCAGAAAACTCATTTACCTCGTTCTTCTGGCATGCTGGACGTCCGCTGCCCAAGAGGCCCCTACTATAATCACCTTGCGCCCTAAATTGGGGTGACATGGGCTCGGCTGAGTCTGTCGCTCTTGAAGCCCTATACAAGCCTGCTGAACCGCGCATTACGAACATTGCTCCATGCCGAGTCTCCGCCGCTACTGAGGGCCATGGATTGTTAGCCTTAGCGACTAGTTCCGAGCCATATCGGGAGTGGATAATAATCTATCAAGCGGTTGATGCACGGTCCCCGGGCATGTCGAGGCTCAGACGCCATGAGGGAAGATCTACAAGTGTGCGTGCCGGCGCGGTAATAAGAACGCTGTGGCTAGGAACCTGTCGACATACCTGTCAGAGATCAGATATAGACGTCAGATAAAGACGTCAAAAAAATACCTACACCGGAATTGCGCAAGCTCAATGTGCGGCTTACCGTAGCCACGCTTTGGGTTCGCGGCATATTGTCGGTTTTACACCCCCCCCCCCCCCCCCCCCCGCACGAAGAGAGGAAAGCCATATTTGTCTGGAAATATATCAGAACACACCTCGAATACCAGACCGATGTTCCGACTCGTTGCTGCAAACCCATTCATTGCTTTCTGGACCCGAGCACGCAATTAAATGGTACGGCGTATTACGGGGTCTCATACGTGCGCCGGCAGCCGCATGTTTCTGACCGGATGCGCTGACTGGCGCCGCCCTGGCGCACGTGGCACCTCAGGACCGCAACAAAGCCTTCGAGCTGTTCCGCAAGAGCTACCGCAAGAACGAGGTGATCGAGGAGAACAAGGCGCTGCTGAAGCAGAAGTACGAGCTCGCCAAGGCGCTGGGCGGCAAGGTGAATGGCAACAAGAAGCGCATCAACGAGCTCAAGGCGCTCATCGAGCAGCGGCGTATCCAGCGGGCTGTCAGCGGCAGGGCGGACGGCGACGGCGCGGACGAGGCGGGCGACCCGGAGGAGGAGCAAGCAAAGGTGATGGTCCCCCAACCCTGGATGGGTTGTGCAGCCACAGTCAGACATGTCTAAAATGTGGCCAATCCAACAGAACCGGGGGGGGGGGGGGGGGGGGGGTCCAGATATATGTGGCTGAATTTGGCCTAACTTTGTGCCGGCAAGCCCCTGGACGTGCAGAAGAAAGATACAGTGTTCTATGCGCCGACGTGATGTTAAGAACTATGTTTCGCAACCTTGCCTTGATGTGCTCTGATCTTGAGTCAGGGTAGACTCGGCCTGGGTTCAATCGGAGGGTGGTTGGAGATGCTTTTAAGGCTGATCTTGTTTGCGCTGAGGTTGCGATGACGCTGGGGCCGGTTTGTGCCGCAGCTCTGTCTCTCCTGCGTGACGTGCAAGTCAATGATAGATAATGACTATTACGGCATATACGAGTGCGTGGCTCGCGCGCTGATGACTGTGGTGTGGCATGCGGATGGCGCGCTCCTGCTGCAGCTGCGCATCGAGCGCGAGAAGTCGAGCTACAAGGAGGCGTTTGCGCAGCTGCGGGAGCTCAAGTCGGAGATCGAGCACCTGCAGATGCTGCTGGAGCAGAGCCGCACCAAGCTGCAGAAGGACTTTGAGCAGTGGATGGGCGTCATGCTGCGGCAGCAGATGAGCGCAGGGCAGCTGGGCAAGGACGGGCGGCCCACCTCCGCGTCCTCCGCCTCCGCCTCCACCGCGGGCGCCTCCTCGCTGCGCGGCTCCAAGCCGCGCGCCGCGTGGGGCGACGGCAGGGGCGCCGAGGGGGCGGCCGCTGCCTCCCCCGGCCCGCCCAGCAGCTACACCAAGCTGGCCGCCACCCTGCCGCACACAGCCGCCGCGCCCGGCGCCGCCATCGACTGGTCCCAGGTGAGTCCTGGCTGGCCGCCATCGTGGCTGGCATCGAGACACAGCGCACAACGCATGTGTTCCTGTAGTAGGGTATGGGCGAGGAGGGTGTCAGGCTGTTTTTCAGTTTCTATGTGAAATATCTAACTTTGAAGTAAAAAATCGGGTTATCACAAGCTTTTCGCTGTTGAAATCCAAGTGAGAATTAACTGATTGTTCGTGGCATTCCCGGGTGGGGGGTTCACGCTATTTACACCGGGTTCCATGGAGAAAACCCTAACGCGTGATAATCATATAAAGTCCACGGACCCCACGGGTTCTATCCATTCCCACCAAGATAGATGGATTTCCTACTCGCCAGACCTGGTTTAGAGGCCTTAGAGACTTCACGTGGAGATGTTCTTATTTATTGGTCAGTGTGTAGGGGCGGCCATAGATGATGCGCGCGGCACATGCTCGCTGAATTTGGCCCGAGTGTAATGTGAAGGCTTCGACCGGGCGGCTGGTTGACGCTCCCGGCGGTGTGGCCTCTTCGGCGGCTGCGGCAGGTGGATCCGGAGGTGCGCAAGGCGGCGGAGCCGTGGCTGACCGGCAACGCGGAGGCGGACGAGAACATCATCAAGTTTTACGAGGCCAAGGCGGCGTTGATGCGAGGGCAGGCGTAGCAGGCATGCCTCGCTGCCGGTTGGCGGTGCGGCGCTGCGGCATTCATTCATACATACGCTTATTAATTCTCATATTTAATCAGTACGCCGGCACGGACTTCATTCCAATGCGTTTGAGCATTGGTGCCTGTCGCGGCAGCAATCGCGGCGTCACCCAGGGTGTTTTCTCGACAATTTCTTGTCACTGGCGGTTGTCGTTCACTCCCTTCAGCACCCCCCTGCAGTGCAATTCCGGCTCGTCGAGAAGCGCCCTGTCATCAGTCTGGTATAAATATGAAATTTCCTTCAACTTTGCTCCTGGGCGATCCAGGCCACCTGTCGTACGGCCGACGACATGAACCCGCAGAGGTCCGGCTGTGCCTGTAGCATGCAGCCCTCTGAAGGCCACGAGTCTGATTGATAATGTATATATGTGTGTGTGTGTGTGTAATGTTAGGTAGGGCCACATACGGGGGGGGGCATGCGTAAGTGCTGCCGCCTTGTCCAACATCGCAGCCCCAGCAGCCCAAGCTCCAGCTCCGGAGCTGCCCTGGACCTGTGACAGCATGTGGTAACACTGGATATGGTCTCAGTCAAGTGGACAGTACTCGCACATCATGAGACCCCGTTCATGGGGACCGTACGTGACCCTCACTACCAACAAGCACCATCAGACTGTCTGGGCCCCGGGGCCCCCGGCCGCGTTATTGGCTCTCGCCGTAATTCCCGCCTGCCATGCTCCAGCGATACCAGGAAGAGTACAGGTATTCTCACCGGAAGCCATCGCCTCGTACGAGTGAGCGCACTGTCCGGCACGTCAGAATCCATCCACAATCTATCCACCAATGTCATTACCTTCCAGCATGGCACCATTGCTGTTGTGGCCGCACCAACGCTATGAGGTGGTAGCAGCACACAGCAGGTCGTGTTGAACCTGATACAATGGTAAGACTGCCATGAAATGCGGTTAGAACTCTGCGGCCTGCAGCGCAACTTTCCTGGTTCCTCAATGCAATGTGTTTTCATGCATTGATATTATGAAGGTCCTGCGGCCGATGTTTTCGGAATGTGGCTAGTGCATGCCAACATAGACATGGCTTGAAGGGCAATGAAAGGTGTCATGCGAAATGCACAAACTTGGCATCTAGATATCGCACGCCTCCATCCCAGAATGCGCCTTGCTAGTAGCGCCACCAATGGGCACAGCGCAGGAAGCCGCTGCATAGAACACGATACATGTGATTGCACATTGGATATGGCGGCCCTCAGGGGCGAGAGAATATACTTGAGGATAGGAAAAGGGGGGGGGGGGGGGGGATTTATTCTTGCTAGGCTACAGCTTGGCTATGTCAGAACAGGGGGCAGCTTATATCTTGGCCACCGGGGTGGTGACAGAGGTCTTCTTCTCCGCGCCCACAGCTGCCGCGGGGGCGTCATAAGAGCTCAGCTCCTCCAGCACGCCCTCCCACTTCTTGGCGGGGATGTCCCAGGAGAGATCCTGGTTGATGCACTTGAGGCTCATCTCCGCATAGGTGGGGGTGCCGTAGATCTCGGCCGCGCGGGTCACGGTCTCCACGATCGCATCCACGTCCTCCTCGGCCAGCTCCTCGGGGTCGAAGGCGCCCATCTGGAAGCCAGTCACGCCCTCCTTGACGGTGTCAACCAGGCCGCCGGTGGAAGCGACGATGGGGACGGTGCCGTACTGCATGGCGTGCAGCTGGATCAGGCCGCAGGGCTCAAAGCGGGAGGGCACCATCATGTAGTCCGCGCCGGCGGTGATGTAGTGCGCCATGGGGGCGGAGAACTTCACGATGCCAGCAGCAACGCCGGGAAACTCCTTGTCGAGCTTGCGGACGGCGGCCTCCAGCTTCTTCTTGCCTGTGCCCAGCACGACGACCTGCGCTTTGCCGGCCTTCAGAATGGCAGGCAGCGCCTTGATCAGGATGTCCACGCCCTTCTGCTCCTCCAGGCGGCCAATGAAGCCGAACAGGGGGATGGAGGGGTCGATGGGGAGGCCGGCCTCCGCCTGCAGGAGCTCCTTGGCGGCGGCCTTGCCGGCCACGACGGTGGTCTTGTCGTACTTGACGTCCAAGAACTTGTCTTTGGAGGGGCTCCACTCGCCAACATCCATGCCGTTGACGATGCCCTCAATACCGCCGGCGCCTCGGATGGCCTTGTCGAGCTCGACGCCCTTCTCCTCGTCAGTGGCGACCTCGGCGGCGTAGTTGGGCGACACGGTGAGTAGCTTGTCGGCGGCTGTGAAGCCGGCCTGCAGCCAGTTGATCTTCTTGTACTTGCGCAGCTTGTCGTCCTTCTCCCAGGCGTCGTCGTCGGCGGGGCTGTTCTCGTCGAAGATCTTAGGGTAGCCGTCCTCGAACTCGAAGCGAGACAGGCTGCTGGCGGGCAGGCCCAGCTCCTTGAAGCTCTCGGCCCAGAAGCGGCCCTGGAAGGCGATGTTGTGCACGCACAGCGCGCACTTGGTGCCGACGTACTCGCCGCGTGGCTGGTAAACGTCCTTCAGAAGCACAGGCGCCATGGCGCTGTGCCAGTCATTTGCAACAATCACGCAGTCGTCGCCGAAGCCGAAGGGCAGCAGCTTGTTGGCCTCCAGCGCGGCCTCGCAGAACATGCGGAAGCGCAACTGGTTATCAGTGAAATCCGAACCCGACTTCTTGCCGTACAGCATGGAACCGGTCTTGCCCCAAATCTTGGCAAGGAAGAGCGGGCTGTCCACGAACACGCGATCGACGCCCTTGATCTTGGCGTGGAAATACCTCACCTCCTCGCCAAGGATGTTGGAGGTCACGCTGGTGTCCCAGGCCTCCTTGTACTGGTCGTAGCGGGGGGAAACCGTCATCACCTTGTGGCCGCGCGCGGCGAGGGCGATCGGCAGCGCGCCGACCACGTCGCCCAGGCCTCCGGTCTTGGACCAGGGCGACACCTCCGCGGAAAGGAACAGGATGTTCATGGGCTTGGCGGTCTTCTCGACCGCCTTCACCGCGGCGGCGGTGGACTTGGCCTCGGCCCGGGGGACGGCAGGCGCCGAGCGAGCGGCGGTGCGCGCGGCGCGGAGCTCGCGGGCGGCGGTCGGCAGGCGGGCGCCGGCCAGGGCTCCGCGGCGGGCGCTCAGGCGGGCCGCGGCGGTGGGGCGAGCGCCAGTCGGGCTAGTGGCCTTGGCGAAAGCGGCCTGCTGGGCGACGGCAGACATGGTGGCTGCCATGATATCAGGCGGGGTGGGAGCAGTTTGGGTTTGGGTTGGGGAGAACGAAGTGGAAGAACTGCGATGTACCGCTCTGTCTAAGGGCAAAGGCAACTTCGAGGCCCAGCACGATTTCCAAAGGGCTGTAAAAGCGAGCAGTGTGGTTATTAATCATCAGTCGCTAGGTAGTATTACCCAGAAACTGCTGGGTTATGAGAGTCCGAACTTGCTGTATTCAGTATTATATTTGTCTATCAGTCTATCAGCCCATGAGAGGCCCATCGGAGGCGCGCGCAAATATTATTCCGGAAGGGACGGCTCTCATTTCACCGCGACGACGAGCGGCTGTCGGCGAGCGCCGTGGCTGAGGCAGTACGTCGCGAGATCGCATGTGCACCGCTATCGAGGCGCGCCCAGATACCCGACATGGGCAACGGCGCAGAGCCTGTCTGGCACACAATTTCAACAATTAAGTACTGGAGATATCAAAACAATCAGACTACTGTGCGTACGGATGGGTGGCCACCTGCGACTATCGCGTAGCTTATCTGGAGCCACGTGTCAAGGTTGGGTCCCATAGCGATTGGAGTTAACTACTGGCACTGGTACCAATACGAAACGAAGCAGAATCTGGCGCGGCGGTACGATCCTCGCCTCTCGTCCCTCACCTGCTTTCACTCGACCTCCGCGGTACGAGTATTATTCGCATAACATATTTTAATAGTTAAATACAACAGTAGTAGTCGACTCCGCATCGACTATATAATTACATGAGCTAGCAGCAGAAGGCGATATCGGAAATCACCAAAATAAAAGGCAATCAGAAAGGTCCTCTAAAGCGACTGCGGGGTGGAAGCAGTAACACGAGAAGACGCAGAGTGGGCACGAGCACACGCATCAGACTTGGCCATCTGCACACCGGCAGAGAGAATGCCGCCCAGGGTACCATGCACGCAAGCCGAGACCCGCTGCAACAGCCCCCGCCGTGTGCGCGACAGGTGACGGCGGAACTCAGCAGGTTGGCCGGCGACAAAGTTTCGAAGTGCCTGAACGGATTGACCACGAAGAAAGCAAGAGGTCGGGGCGGAAGGACCGCCAGGGAAGTTGCGCACAGCCAACAGCACCGCGAAGATGTAGACCACAGTCAAAGCGGACTTCCCGAGTCGGCCGCGGTCCTCAACCACAAAAGGGTAGTACCGGTGAACACCCTGCACTGGGGCGGAAGACGCCCGGTCCGCTGCCAACTTCGCATGCTCCGCCTCGGTCGCCGCGATTCCCGGGATGCACCAGCGGGGGTCGTTGCTCCAAGTGGGGGTCGTGGAGGACACGCACGCGAAGTCGATCATGTAATCGCACGCTGCCCCTCCCCACCCCGCCAGCGTCAGGTCCGACGGCCGCGAGCGGTCCGCTGGGCGCAGCCCACTCGTCTCAAGGGTCAAGTCGCCGGCTCCCGAGCGGTCCCGGTCAAGCACCGTACCCGCGCAGCGGCGGCCGCATAAGCAGCATGGGGAATCTTGCGGGCGGACTCGTGATCCGACTGGAAAAGCGATAGGGAGCCCGACTATATGCTACCTTTGTGGTCAGTCCGTCCAGGCTCTTCGAAACTTTGTCGCCAGGCAGCCTGCTGAGTTCCGCCATCACCTGTCGCGCACACGGCGGGGTTTTTTTTCTCGCCCCCGGGACAGGACTGGCAGTGAAACCCTTGCAGCGTCTCAACGACGGCCGTTTGAGCAGCAATCCAGTTACGGAAAGCCCTGGGTAGGCGACGATCAAGTTATAGTCGCTAGTTATAGCCATCAAGCGAATTGCCGAAGCATTATGCAAGACTACTTAATTATTAAGGCCAGTGACGGAATTTTCAACACTGTTGGATCACCGTCTAAAACACTGCCATGAAAATACCCGGCACTTACCACGAAAGCTCCGCCCTACCCGCGGGGTTGTTGCAGCGGGTCTCTGCTTGCGTGCATGGCACCTTGGGCGGCATTTTCTCTGCCGAAGTGCAGATGGCCAAGTCGGATGCGTCTGCTCGTGCCCATTATTCCGCATCCTCCCATTTTGCTGCATCTACCACGCAATGTTGTAGTGGACGTTTCCTATTGCCTTTTCGAGGCTTTTCTTTATCACCTTGTGAAGGTAGCTCATGCACACATTGCCGCATTAAAAAAGGGACCCCCAAGGCCAAGGTCTTCAAGGTGTTCTCACATAAGGAATACTACACGGACTATCTACGTTCTATGAAAGGCGGTATTTGGGATTTTCCCCATAAACGAACATAATTTTCCCGTCCGCTGACCTCCGACCCACTGGGACCTTACCCGTCCCGGGGGCTTAGTGGACCCTACTGCGACGGGGCCGGCCGGCCCTGGGGAGCCCGGAAATGGATTCCTCGCGGTCGAAAACGGGCAAATGGGCGGCGGCCGGGCGGGAGGTGGATAGATCGGACTAGCCAACTAGCTCTGCCGGCCGCGACCACCGCCCGTTATTTGACCATGCCAACCCCTTGGCGCACGCCCCCTGCTGCCTTGTGCGACCGTCCGCAGTGGCCCCTAGAGTGCCAATGAGGAGTACCGGGGAGTGCTCCTCATTGGAGTGCTCTTCGGGGCCATTGGGTTGGGGGTTAGCCCCGCTGCCCTCCTTGTTTATCAGGAGCTCCACCGCCTGGTCCAGTAGAACTTGTTGGTGCAACTAAGTGTCCTTCGCGAACTGCCTCACCCACTCGTCATGGGATTTGGAAATGCGGATGGCGTTGCACGCTTTGTCGGCCGCTGGTTGTATGGCTCCGCGGCCGCGTTTCCGATAGCCGCTCGGAGGCATGTCGCCATTATTTGGCGGCTGCCCGCCGGCCGCTGCCATTGAGGACACCTCTTGCCCCGTCTCCGACTCGCCGCAACCTAAAACCTGCCGAGACCACCCGCCACGCCGCTGTCCTCGGCACCGTCAAGGTTCACCCTTTCCATGGGTAGGCACTGGTGTGGGAGGGTGGGAGTCGGTCGTTGACTGGGTCGGGTGGTAATGGTCTGCTACGGGCGGCAATGGCCGTTTACATGCGGACGACCGCCGTACCGCCGCAATGCCGCACATCGCCACCCACGCCGCGCGACATCAGGTATGCTTTTCTAGCGCTTTCTGAGGCCCATGGTGGGTAACCCGGCGGGGCTCGGAGGCCCCGCTGGCTGGGTCACCCGCCTTGTTGGGGGCGCCTGGGTGGGCGGGGTTGCCGTGAGGACAAGGCCGTAATGAAGGAAAGCCCCTACCTACCTACGGTGGTCGGGCGGGCAACCCGCCGTGTGTTAACCCGTTTATATATCAGGCACTGTGGTTTAAAACCCCCCACCAACCCGTTTATCTTGAAATTTGCACTGTGATCACTTCACCATCATGACCAAAAAATCCACCTTCCCGCTACTATAATGATGTTATTAGGGGTTTCCTTGAGGTACTCTTCGCTGCATGTGTGTAGTGAAGAGAAAAATAGTGTGTGTGTGTGTGTGTGTGTGTGTGTGTGTGTGTGTGCCGGTGTGTGTGCTTGTGTGTATAAGTGTATGTACGCTACCGACACCACGACGTGCGGGGTTGGTGGTATACGGCGGTCCGTTTGATTTATGCTTATTCAACTGAAAATATTGTCTTGAGGGTTTGGCAGCCCTTGTAATTTTGAGGCCGCGGGCGTATCAACGACGCACGACGTGCCGCACCGACTGCTATTTCCATATAGCAGCTCCCCTCCGGCTATAGCTAGCCTCCGTATGCCTTTACGATTGCCATCTGAGGCTCGCGCATAATTAAACTTGGAATTGGTATTGATTAGAACTGCTAGGTAGTCCGCGGCATGCCGTATGCGCCTAGACTGAGTTGTTCTGAGGATCTGCCATCTCGTCTAACTACGATGGGGAACACAAAGAAATCACAATTAATCATGCTACCGGCCATCCTCCTACGTACGTGTCCATGCCCCTCCTCCGTCCAATGGGCTATAGATGAGACAGCATAGCCCTTCCAATGTCCGTACATGAGTCAGACCCATCCCATCCATAGCTTAGCAAGCAAGCTCAAGCAGCCATATATATATATATATATATAGACGTCACGTTTGCTGCAACTGGGGTGTGATGGGGGAGGAGAGCCCACCGGAGTAGCTATGTGTCGGTCTATCAGTATTATATCCAGAACCGCTAAGCCGGCTAGAGGGGTGGGGTGGGGGCTACATCGCCCGCCATGCCTAATATAATTTGTGGCGCGGTATATGTTATTTCACGTTATGACGACGAGTATTGGCACTCGAGCCCCGCGGGCTGGGGGTAACGTTGTTTATTACTGGCGGATGATATTGCGCAAATTTGATGTGCTGCATTAATCGGGCGAAGCGGTTAGAAACGTCCGTGGTATTGAGGCCGGGCGCGGAGGACCTCTAACAGAGGTTGCGATCATATCGCATTGAAGATTTTGCTATAACGGCGGGTGTTTCTGCCGCGAGGCAAAAGGTCCTCCTCCTCGTCGTTTTCACGCCGTCGCCGTCGTCGCTGCCGGAGGCTGCTGCCTTGCGGCTATGGCTGCCGCGGCGGCGGTGTCGTGACGCTACTTGTTTGCCCCTTGCTGCCCCACGGATGCGGTTGCGTTGTTGTTCGGTCTTGGCCGCTGTGCAGCGGGCTTCGCCGGGGCCAACAGCTGACCGGTCGGTGGTTGTTGCCATAGGAGCGACTGACGCGGGGGGTGGCGAAGATGGCGAGTTTCATCCGCCGCCAGCTGTGCCAGGTGGGACGCATGGACGACCTTGCTGGCCGGGGCGATCGCTCGAGGAGTTCGGCGGTTGCCGTGGCCTCCTCGTCCATCTCGGGGAGGCGGTCGGCTGTAGTCCTTCCGTTGACAATGGTATAAGAGTTTCCGCCGTCCGGTACGACTATATATGAAGTCGCCCGTACGGCACTCAACTCTCGCTCCGCCGCTGCAAAAAAACACACGGAGCATTACCACTTGCAGGCTGGCGCGGAACGGCTCCACACGCGCCACTGTGCATGGGTCCTTGGCAAGGTATGGCCCAGCTCGGACCGGGGGGTTGTTGCCACGTTTAGGACTTTGAGCACAACCCGTGCGGGGAAGTGGACATGGGTCAGCTCCGGGGGCAGTAGCGACACATACATGCGACGCCGCCATTCCCTTGCGAACCCTGCCAACCAGGTCGCCCAGCGCCATCGGCTCCCTGAAGTGGTCCTTGAAGAACGGAATGACCGCTGAGAGGTAGGGCTGCAAGCTAGATGCCTTGATCGTCCCCATGCTGCCCAGCCCGGTGACGTACACCCTGCGCCCTTGATCCGGTACTTTGTGGCGATGGCGCGAACCGGCGCCGCACGTACCACATGATGGTCGCGCGTCCCCCAAAATAGGGATAGCGTGGCACTTAATGTGCCGCGGCGCGGGTACATCCAGCTCGGAAGGGAACGCGGAATACAATCACGGGCCGGTGTGGCCTATTGCCAAGCATACCTCGCCCCACCCGCCGCCCTTGACGGAACTTGCCGGCGCGCGGCTCCAATATGAGCTCGTCCACCGCCATCTCGCTGAGCGCCCTTTGCCATGCCTTACCCTCCCACCGCGGGCCGACCACGGTAGCCGCCGCTCCGCTCAGTTGCAGCTTTAGCACGAGGTTGGGTAGCAAGGGCCAAGGTGCATTGCATCAAGTGTTCTCCCGACGCCACTCGGCATCCGGCAGGTGCAGCGAGTCCACCGCCTCGCACGTAGGGTCCAACCACGATGCGTTATTGCGTGGCAACAGAGTGTTATGGGCCGACGTGAACCGATCGATAGAGTGCCGGCCGAAGCAGTGGTCTAGATCTGTGGAGAGTAGAGGGCCGAGCTGCCAGTCGTCGCTGTCGAGGTGCATGCTGAGTCGATCCGCCCACACGTTCGCCGGTGACCGGATGTAGCGGGCGGGCATGTGAATGTTGTGCGTGTCCATCAGGCACCACAACCGCCGTAGCTCGTCGGCTATCATCTCTAGCGAGCGTGAGGTGAGGCCCGCGAGCACATGTCAGACTGCATGGTCGCCCTCGTGCGCCCGGCCATGCGCGGTAGGAAGCTCTCCACAGAGAGTATTTAGGCGGACGGCCTTGAGCTCCTTCATGTGATGTGCCAACGCTCGTCGTCCGAGCTTCAGAACCTACTCGCCTCCATGCTAATCATTGAGCCCCCCCCCCCCCCTTCCACACACACACACACACACACACACACACACACACACACACACCATAGCCGGAGCGGTCGGTGTGGAGGTAGGCCACCTCCACCGGCCGGTGGATCTGCTTGCCGTTGGACTGAGTAGGGGGCTAAAAGAAACTCCCAGTATCTCCAGGTGGCTCTCACCCCATCCCACCCCACCCGCCGCCTGGGCGGGCCCGACGACCGTCCTCGGCCCTCGGAATCGCGGGCCCTTCCTCCGCCTCCACCCCCGGCTGGGGATGGGGGCGGGGATCGTGCACGGGCGGCGCCTTGGTAGCCTTGGCCCTGCCCGTGCTGCCACTGTCGCGGAGTAGCAGTGTGAGCTGGACACCGCCGGCGTCATAGGTCATCGCTGGTCCGGTCAACTCCCCGTTCGCTGTTCTTTGAGCACCCTCTCCCTTCCTGTCCTGTCGGCGCCTCCACATTACATTCGGCCTAGTGCCGCCATTGGAGTGGCCCGGGATGTTGTGCTAGCTGGGGATGGAGTTCTACGTTCGGCGGAAGGGGACGCGACTGATGAGCTGGCGGCGGATCTGGCGCTGGGTGGAACAACGCGCGCTGGACACCGGCGTCATACGTCGTTGCCGGCCCGGCCGGTTCTCCATTCCCTACTCGTTGAGCACCCTCTCCCTTCCTGTCATGTCGGCGCCTCCACATTATTACATTCGGCTCAATGGAGCTATTGGAGTGGCCCGGGATGTTGTGCTGGGGAAGGCGTTCTACGTGTGGCGGAAAAGGACGCGGCCGAGCTGGCGGCGGATCTGGCGATGGGTGGCCTGCGTCGGTTGCTCGCCTATGGCGCCCCGTTCTGGGTTAGACCCCCCCCCCCCCCCCCCCCCCCCACTTCCGCTCCTCGTTGCGAGACCTCTACTTCGAAGCTCCTATCCTGTCGGCGCCTCCACATTACATTTGGCCTAGTGCCGCTAATGGAGTGGCCCGGGTTCGTGTGCGGGGGAGTGGAGCGTCCCTACTGCGTGGAGCGGCGGTTGGCGGCTGGCGATGCCTGGTCGGTGGTTGCTATGGCGGTTCCCGCCTTTGGTGGCCCGTAGCTGGATTTTCTTCTGGATTTCTGTATGGATTTCTGGAATTTTGCATCTAGCACATGTAATCAATTACTGAGTAGGGGGCATTGCTGTCCACCACTACATGTCTCGGCGGAGCTGGGGGGTCATCCGAACCCGGCCGCCCACTTGTCGCCCACCACGGCGTGGAGCTCGCGGAGGGGATGGCGCCAGGTACATGTACTGCGCCCGCCTCGCAAGTGACTACATATCGCGCATGGGGAGCCACCGCGCGTTCCGAGTAGCCCGGCCGATGAGCTGCGTGGCCCGCCGCGCCATGCGCGCCAGCTTGTCGGCCGTTGGCGGGTAGAACTTACATATTATGTCGATGTGTCGATGTCTACCACATGTATGTGCCCGCCGAACTTACATGGCTTCTATAACCCCTTCTAGTAGGGGTTCCGTTGCACCCCCGGGGAATCGAGGAGGCGGAAGAGCCGCTGGCGTAGTTCGAGCGCCTCCTACTCCGAGGAAGCGAAGAGGATGAAGTCGTCCGCATTAAGTAAGATGCGCGCTACTCGCCGCCGGGTGCGCCGGAGGTAGCGTTTGCTCCGTGTGGATTGTGTAACGATAAGGGAGGCTCCTGCTCGGGCTTGATGACGAAGGTATCGGTTAATTTGACGATGAGAGGATAGTCGCAAAATCCAGTGAAATTGGTCCAAGTACGCAACTCGGAAAAGACCCGCCCATTGAGAGGTCAAAACGGCGCTATAAATGGTTGCAATATCCAGTGGAATCCCAACACGGTCTCAAAGTACAGCACAGCCAGTTTCACGAATTCCATCGCGATAATCGCCGCGGGCATTTACTATACGATGTACTATTTATGGCGCCTCTCTCCACACGCCACCGCAAACGCGCGGCGGTTGGATTACCCCGTCTCGTGCTAGTGTAGATTGTTGCTTGTTACCATAGATTCCTGCTCCTTACCTTATCGCACATTTTGGTTGCCCCCATGGCACGCCATCCTAGGCGTGTGGCGACGGAAACATGGCCGGAATAAACGAGGCATGCCGCCGTGGGGGCGTGGGAAATTCCCAATTCAATGGAGGCCAGCTACACGAGCTCCCGTGGGAAGCGCGTGCTGGGGTCCGTCCACGACGAGTGACGAGGTACCTGCTACACCCATACACACACCTACACCCGACTATGCACGACGGCAGAGCCGCTTACGCTATACTTGGACGTGCTTTGGCGAGGCCTTCACGTTCCGCAAGCGGGAGAATGCAAGGGAAGCCGTGAAACGGCTGCCCGACGGGTGATACTTTCGACGAGGTTGCCATTTGGGAAAGGCCGACACGAGCTCGCATGGGAAGCGCGTGTTGGAGTCCGTTTGTGACGACGAGGCACCCAGACCTCCACCCACACCCGACTTGGTACGACCTTTGGCCCAATGCCGCCTTTATAACGACGGCACGGAGTTTCGGAGTGTTACGAGAAGTCTTGACATAGTCTACCGCTTAAGTTTAGTCTGAGATTTAAAGGATTCCACATGTCCTTGCGTTCCCTTCGCAGGGGCTACCACTCCCTTCACCCGCTCGACTTCAAAGATGGAGTGCCAATCTGCGAATGCAAGGCTTTTTGGATTTACGGCGTCGGCGGCCATCCTTTCATTTGGGCCACTTATGGAGGTCCACCACCGGCATGGCGAGATTGCGGAAGCTCTTTGAATATCTTGGCGATCGGAGAATGCCAACGGACCGACTCCGCCACGCTACCTCTTCCCTTTAACGTCAACCCGAAGATGGCGTTCCCGGTCACGGGCGTGGAGAGGCCCTGGCAGAGGCCCTCGCAAAGGCCGACGGGGACGAGGCAGAGGTAGAGGGCGGCGTGGTCATACATGTTAACATGACCCCCCAGCCCCCCCTCCCCCACCCCCCCCCCCCCACACACACACACAACAACAAATTACAGCCCCCAACTCCCATTATTCGTCAACAACCCCGAAATATCATTGTGGATCGCAGGTAAGAGATCAATCGCGTCGTAGCCGTTGATGTCGTTAGGAGCTTTTCGGTGCTCCCGCGGGGCAGCGGCGATCGAGCGGGGCGGCAACTCCTCGCGGTCAAGGCAGCGGCGCGGCGACGGCACTCGGCAGGGCAGCGGCGCGGCAACGGCGGGCGGCGGCCGGGGCAGTGGCGCGGCAACGCCGGTCAATTAAGATTGGTATACACAGGGTCGACATCGCTGACAGTGTAGTCGAACGGGCGGTGTGGCATTCGGTTCCGTATTTGCTTTACGATTGCGGCACTGCCACATACATCGCAGTACCTTTATCATGAATGCATGAGCCCTTGGTGGTGGCTACCCGCCGCTCGCAATTGCTGCTTTGTGGACGTGCTCGATATATGTCACACGAAACTACCGGTTTATTTGTTTTGCGAGTCCCGCATCAGCATGGCCGTCGCCCGTGTAATCTTACTATATGTAAGCATACATGGGGGGCAGCAGCTGAGAATTTGGTTGTCGGCTATAAGGGATTCATGTATTCGGGGTCGACACATGACAATCTAGCCGCACGCGTGTGCTATACGGATCCGTATATATATGCTTTATACGACTGCGGCACTACCACATATACCGCATTAACTTTCGTAAGGGCATGGTGCCCCTAGTACTGGCCGCCCGCCGCGCGCATACTTGCGGCTTTTCCGGACCCCTTCTCTATATTACACGACTCCTCCGCTTTATTTAGTTTTCACGTCGTGCATCACGGCCGTGGTTGTGTAATGTTATGTAAATGCATGTGTGAGTATATAATTAGTGTATACGTAATACTGTAAGTGCACATACATGTACGTATATGAATGCGACTATGTATAATCATACATGGGGGTCGGCAGTTAAGAGTCTAATTGATTACATGTGCTAGCTGCAAAATTCAAGAAATCCATGCAGAAATCCAGAAGAAAATCCAGCTACGGGCCACCAAAGGCGGGAACCGCCATAGCAACCACCGATCAGGCACTTGAGAATCTCGTCGTCGGCCATATAAAATTCCTATGTACGGGGTCGACATATGACAATATAGCCGCACGGGTGTGTTATTGTAAGGATATGTACCACACAAATCCCCATGTGGGTACCCAGTGCCTGGTGCGTTTTGCGCAGTATCCTTACAGTTACACTCCTCCGTGTATGCTTTGTACGACTGCGGCACTATCGCATACAACGCAGTTAAGTTTATAATGAAAAGGCACGATGCCCTTGGTGGTGGCGGGCCGCCGCGCTCATACTTGCGGTGTTGCGGGCCCCCTCTACGTATCACACGACTCCTCCGCTTTATTTTATATGCGACGAGTACCGCATCATGGCTGTCACCCGTGTAATCTTGCTACACATATAGGGTGGTCACCGGCAGCCGGCAGCTGAGAATCCGGTTGTCGGTCATATGTAATTCCTAGTGTACATGGGGTCGACACTTGATAATCTAGCCGCACGCGTGATATTCGTCTCCGTTTTGGAGTTAGTGCATGTTGCTTTACGACTACGGCACTACCACATACACCGTAACTTTGCACCGTAAAAGGCACGATACCCTTGGTGGTTGCGGCCCGCCGCACTCATTTGCGGCTTTTGTGGACCCCTGCTCTATATTGCACGACTCCTCCGCTTTCATTTTGCAAGTCGCGCATCATGCTATGTGGCACTTAGTTGTCGAATACCTTCTCTTGCTCGCGAGGCGCGTGAGGGCATTCGTCACGCGTTGCACCTACTCCCAAAACTTCGGGACAACACATTGCGCCACACGGAGGTAAGCGCCACAGCCGGCGTGGGATTTGCAATAGTACACCTACTAATGACCAATTGCGAGTCGGGATATTTTTGGTTTGTCCGAGCAAACGGTTGGTGTATGTTAAATAGGTGGTGGTGGGGGGGGGGGGGGGGAGGGGGGTACCACATAGCTATGGGCTCCGGAGTGTCGAAAGCACCACACGTCGGGCAGCCACCTCACGGTTTCCTTTGCGTGCTCCCGCTTGGGGAACGTGAAGGCCTCGCCAAGGCACGTCGGCATATATTGGACGCGCTTCTGCCAAACTTAGCCGGTGTAGTACTTGTGTAGGTACTTCATCGTCGGAGACGGACTCCAACATGTACGCGCTTCCCATGCGAGCGCGTGTGATGTCTCGGCCTTTCTCGCGCTCGGGTGCAAGCTAACGGTGGCTGCGGAACTCAGACGCGCAGTAGTCGGACCACACAGGCGGCACGTTACATTGCTCGGGACGAGGTTGAGGAGATGCGGGCTGAAGTACATGGAGAGAGCATGCTGCCGCGATTCACTGCGTCTCGCAAGGCTAATTGTTGCTTCATAGACTCCACCTCTCTTGGGGCTAGAAGGGGACCGTACCCGTCCAACAACTAACATTAACCTTAACAACTAACCTCGTTACCACGGCCCCACGGCGGTATGTTGCCTCGTTATTCCCGCCCATGTTTCCGTCGCCGCACGCCTAGGATGGCGTGCCGGGCGGGCAACACAAAGGTGCGAGAATTAATGAGAACCAGTAGGGATCTATGGTGATGAGGAACAATCTACTACGCTGGCACGACACGGCGGGGTGGCTCCCCAGCCAATTGCCATCCGTCTGTGGTGGGCTGTGGAGACAGGAAATAAAATTATGAATATATATTACATCATCGTATAGCACAGCATGTTCACGGCGATTATCGCAACTGCAATCGCGTAAGTGACGGCACTGTACTTTGGCACTGTGTTGAAAATTCACTGGGTATTGTGTCTATTCTTAGCGATACAGTTTTGACCCTCATCGAATGACCACATCCCACGTTAAGTTCTTAGACCAATTTCACCGGATTGTGCGACTTTATTTATCGTTCCCGTAGTAGGTCCTCGTAGAAATCGAAGCAAGGTCGCCGCGGCACATTAAGATAAATTCATCAAGAACCCTATAAACCCCTAACACCCGCAGCATATTAGCAGCCGTAGGCTGATGATGTCGATCTATCTTAATATGACGATGATTTACATGTGTAGGTACGGGTGTGTATTATTAGATTGTGACTGCTGGTAATATTGTGCTCCGAAACCAGTTACAGGCAGGAACGAAAGCAGTCTGGCATACTTTTGTACGTGTGTGTGTGTGTGTGTGGGGGGGGGGGGGGGGGGGGGGATATTGCCGTTAATATTATTACACCATCAGCAAGTACAACACTGTGTGGCACCACTGATACTTTTACAGGTGTGCTGGCAGTTCGGACTACGTTATCGCGACATAATGGATACAGAGTCGCCCTACCGCCACAGCGCGGACAGCACCGCCATGTATGAGTTCCAGAACTGCGGCTGCTGCTGGCTACGCAAGCAGTCGCAAGCCGTGTGCTCGCAATTCTGAGGACAATTCTGGAGGAGATTTGACTGTATTAAAACTCCTGGCTAGCAGCAGACACATTCATGTGGCGGTGGCATACAGCCATCTACGATGCGGAGATCGCCACGCTGAGCCTGCATCATCGTTGCGTGCGTTCCGGCCGATGCAATAAGCGCATCAACTCGATGCCCAGTACTGCCGGTTTTCATGCACGTGTGCGCCGGTATGCCGCACAGTCATCACTGCGGCTGACGGTCCTCCCTCAGCGCTAAGCAACCGGCCTACTGGATTGAGTGTCATGAAATAGCGACCTGCACGCATAATCAGGCAGCGGCTGCCAAATCGGGGTGAGAGGCCGCCTACTCCTGCAGCGCCCTCATTGGAACTAGCTTGCTGCGCCCGAGTTTCCCTAACGATGTGGAAGCCCAACAGGGGACATGCCGCTCACTGCGTTCCGCCCGTTGCTTGGGCAGCCGTCGTGCCTCATCGCCAACACCGTCGACGTCACTCCGCCGTGGCTTCGTTGCCGGTGGCCGCCGCGCCCTCCTGCTGCTGCTTCTGCCGCTGCAGCAGGAGGGCGCGGCGCGACAGCTTCGTGAGGCCCTTGGCGTCTACCCCAAGGTACAGCACCTCCGTGAGGTCGTCCAGCTTGAACACGTCCGTCACGTTCTTCACCTGCGGTGCGGACACGTCAGCCGGGGGCGGCGGCGCGTCAGCCGTTGACATCGCAGAGGGCGGTCCGTGTCAGCACCCCCGCGAGAAGGGGTGACGGAGAAGTGGAGAAAGAAGGGGGGGGGGGGGGGGGGGGGGGGGGGTGCAGCCATTCACGGAGCGGCGGCTTCATGTCCCGCAAGCACCTTTTCGAGGTCGAACTCGGAGACGTGCAGCAGCGCCTGCTCCTTGTTGGGCAGCTCCACAAAGACGCCGTAGTCCTTCAAGGTCACCACCTGCGCGGGCGGCTTAATCAGCCCCCATACAAGTTGACCAGGTGGCGCTGGCGTGGCGGCGTGCACACCTCATCACAGAGCGACAGGCTGCTCCCAAACATGCAATGTTAACACTGGCGCAGTTCCAGAGTGTACCCCCCCCCCCCCCCCCCCACCACCACCACCACCACCAAATTGAAATGCGGCAGTGAATCAACTGTTAAGTGCAAATAGGAATTATCTATGCGAAAGGGAGTCGGCGCTAGCTGGCGGTGAGCGGGGTGCCCACCCGCGCGCGGTACGCCTTGCCCTGCTCCAGGCCGAAGGGCAGGATGGCGTCCAGGGCCGCCCGGAGCCGCGCGTGCGCCTCCGCGCTGGGGGCGTACATGCTGACGAGGCCGCCGGTGGCGGTGTCGCTCACTCCCACCACGCAGGCGGTATCGCTGCACAGCTTCTTGATCGTGGCGCCCATTGGGCCGATCAGCTTGCCCTGTTTGCACGCAGGTGCCGGTGGGGGGGGGCCTTTCAGGACCTCCGCCTCCAGCTTGCCAGTGCAAATACACTTATATAATACACTTCTACAAATACACTCATGCAAGTACACTTACACGCTAAATGACACACACACACACACACACAATCCTCCCCGGGCGGGGTCGCCATGCTTACAATGTAATCCTTCTTGATGCTTCTCGAAGACACCACCGGCCCAGCATCCATGACCTCCTCCGTGTACGCCTGGCAGTTGGTGCCAGTGGGAAAGGTCAGCTGAGTGGAATGAAACGACGAGTTGAGCGTCGTAGGGCAAGAATGGGCGAGGGCGCGAGCCAAGGCAGGGGTGCGGGGGGAGAGGGAGGGTACAAAGGGGGAGGGGGGGGGCACCTCGATGGCCTCTGCCAGAGGAGCACGCCGCTGCTGCGCGAAGCGGATGGCCTCGATGGCGTAACGTAGCGGCACTGGCCCCTCCTGAGGTGGCCGGGCAACGTGTCAGTTCAAGCACAAAACGAGGGAGCTTCCAGCACGTCGGGCATTCGACAACAAACGCCATTCGGGAGCTGCCGTGGTGATAATCACACCGCGAATAGTGAC
Organism: Tetraselmis striata; assembly: GCA_006384855.1. Taxonomy (NCBI): domain Eukaryota; kingdom Viridiplantae; phylum Chlorophyta; class Chlorodendrophyceae; order Chlorodendrales; family Chlorodendraceae; genus Tetraselmis; species Tetraselmis striata. The sequence goes on from VCJN01001862.1 coordinate 25,733, forward strand.
CTGCCCTGCCTGCCAGATGTTACATGTAGACGAAACTGTAGCGGATGTTCTTATAGATTGCGTGCAGGCCGAATTCCAGGCATGTAATAAGGGTTCTATTAAGGGCATGTAATAAGGGTTCACCCTTTTACAAACAGTAGAGCCGTTCATGCACAAAACACATCGGCAGAGATTTGGGTGAACAGACACACAGACACACAGACACACACACAGACACACAGACAGACACACACACACACACACACACGTAGATGTTAGATGTATAGTTAGCATCTACATGAGAATGTGAGTAGATGTAGGTATAGATGGGGGTGGGGGGGTGGGGTGGAGGGGGGGGGGGGGACGGGAGATATTGTGCCAGGCGTGTGTGCGCCATCGCGGCGTAGCTGACGGCGGGCCAAGGCGGCCGCACCTCGCATGCGAGGTGGAGCGCCGTGGCACCCTCCCGCGTGCCCGCCAGCTGTACCGTGGCGCCCACCATGCCCTGCTCAAGCTCCGACACGTCGTTGATGAGCTCGAAGGCCGGCTCTGCGGTGCCTGGACCCGCAGCGAACACAGTTAGCGGACTGGGGGGCGGCATTGGTGATTACCAAAATCGTGGGACTAGTGGCACCCCTGCTGAGGAGGCGACTGGAGCACTTGTCAGCTTGTGAGGGACAGAACGGAGGCGGGGGCGGGGATGGAGGGAGTGGGGAACGGGGGGGTCGCTGTCAATCCGGGATTCAGAAAGGAGAGTGCCTCACCGTCTGGGACGAGACCCACGGTGACGCCCACCACCGGGCGGGCCAGCGGCACAGCCCCCTGCCGCAGCGCCAGCGAGGCGCCCGTCACGGCCGTGGCGTCGGGGACCCAGATGGTGCCGAGCACCTCAATGTTGACGCGGATGGCGAAGGGGAAGTCCGCCTCGCTCGGGAGCACCGGCCGCAGCGCGCTCTCTGCGGGCAGCGAGGGAAGCTCAGCGTGGCGCCACGCTCTCGCCAGGGCACAGCCCGGGGAGGTGGGATGCCTAAGCGGTGGTTTATCAGTGGTTGCGATGGCCTCGATGACAACCGCGGCATACATGCACAAAGCTGGCCAAACCAACATGGTGCGCTCTCTGATGTCAAATCTCAGTCAACGCTGATAGCAAGGACGGCACAATTCATCCGCATCGATGCACAGCGACAAAGGACTGCAGTGGTTTTAGAGGACATTGTGTGTTTGACGGCCGTGCCGGCGCGTGGCACCGCCATTGAGAGATTGGCGCTACTCGAGACGAGAGGGCGGAGACGCGGGTGGGGGCGGGCGGGTCACCCTGCGTGCTTCTACGCGCGGTGCAGTAGAGCCATGTTAGCGGGGATGAGTACCGGTCACTATTTTCAACATGTGCCACAAACCACGCCACACGCCGCTGCCAGACACAAACACAAGTGAATGGCATGGGGGCATGTAACCAGATGCCGCGACTGTCAGCCAGTAGTGGACGCAGGTAAGCACACGCTGTTTGATCAGTGTTGCCCGCCGATTAACCCAGCCAGGATGGCGCGCCCCCTTCCCGGCCTTGCCCCCCCCCCCCCCCCCCCCAAAGCCAAGCTCACCGATAAAGGAGGATGTGAAGATCTGCTCCCGCTTAGTCATGGAGCGGTCGGTGCGGGTCAGCTGGCGCGACGCGGCGGCGTCGTACTGCACCACGAGCGGCTTGCGGCTCATGGTGCCAAAGTCCAGCACGTGGTCCGTAAAGGGCTTCTCCTCCTCGCGGCCGACGGTGACCGTGGTCAGCACCTGACCGTCCCCGAGCCCAAGAAGGCTGCGCCCCACAAGCACAAGCACAAGCGCAAACAGGTCAGTGCTTTGTGCATGTGTGAGCTCCTCTGCATGGCGGGCGACGTATGTGGACGTGTTTGCCCCTATCTCTCTATTGCTGGCAGTGTGCCGTGTTGCGTAATAGACAATCGCATCTAGGGCAAGCAATGTTTCCTCTGGAGGCTGCTACTCACTGTTAAGATGCTCAGCGGCGCTGGAGCCTTGCATTGCCGCGCTGTGTCCTAAGCTTAGCGGTGAATGACGCAGAAGACAGGAGCGGAGGGTGCGGGGGTGGTAGTGAGGGGGCGTGTTGCGTTGTGTGCTGCTGCTGCTGCTGCTGCTGCTCTCTCTCCCTCCCTCCCTCACTCTCTCTGCTATTCCTGTATGTAGTGCTCTCTGTGTGGGGTAGTGTGTACGGTTGTGTGTGCCCCTCTCTGCTGCGTTGCATAGGAGTACCTGCATGGCCATGCTGCTGTACCATCCGGTTGGGATTTGGTGGCGAGTACTTTGACTACAACGGATGTGAAGTTAGCAACCAGGCGGTGTGTTGGGATTTGCGTGCGGTGTGAGGACTCTCCATACAGCGCACACCATCAGGGGGTTGGGTCGCTCGTCACCTGGAGCCATGCACGCCCGGCAGGAAGTTCTTCTTGACCGTCATCGGCAGCGCGTCCTGTGGGCCCTGCCCGCCAGGGCGCAGCCCCTCCTCCAGCAGCATGCGCCGCATGACCTTGGCGAGGATGGCCGGCACGGCGGCGTCGATGTCCGTGGGCGCCACGGCGCCGGAGCCCTCCTGCACATTCGTCCCGGGGCAGCGGCTCAGTCCCCCGCAGGAGGACATGCTCATGGCGCATCGGCTACGTACCCACGGCTTATCACAGGGGGGGGGGGGGGGGGGGTCCACCTTTCGCGAATGTTCAAGCCGGAAGACTCCGAGGTCCACCAGTCGCTCCCGTAGCTGGCTCTTGATCGCCGCCAGCGCCCGCGAGGTGCGCAGGCTACCCACGCTCGCCGACTTCCGCAGAGCCTGCTCCACCTGCGCCGACACCAGAGACTAGCAGGGCGGGGCGCCGCGGGGTCAGTTTGGCGGGTATTGCATACTTGGGACCTGGCCCATGGAGGCAGGCGGGCTTGCAGAAGGGGCGGAGGGGGGGCAGGGAGGAGACATTAGGCAGGAAGCGGGGAGGGCAGAGGGCAGAAGTTGGGGGGGGGGGGGGGGGGGGGCAAGACAGGAGAAGGAGGGCCAGTATAGGGCAAGGGGTGGGGGAGGAAGGAGGCGGGAAGCGGCAAAAGAAAGGGAGAGGAAAGGGGGTCAGGAAAAGAACGGAAGGAGCTGGAAGGGCGAGAGACTTGCTTAGCAAGAAAGGATCGTCTAGCAGGCATTGCATGCATAAAGCGTGCATGCTTCTGGGTGAAAAGCGGAGGGGGGGGGGCGGGGGTGGATGGGGATGGGCATGGTGGAGGAGGGGGTGAGAAGGGCGTGCATGTAGGGTACAGAAGGAGGAAGGAGTGAAGGATGAGGACGAGAAGTGGGGATAGAGGACGAAGGAGGAGGGGGCAGTGCAGGTGAAGGGAAAGGCGGGCGGAGAGCTTGAGGAAGTAGGATGGGAGGGGGCGGCAGGGAGAGACCGGGGGGGGGGGGGGGGGGGGGGAGTGGAGCATGGCGAACACAAAGGGGAGAGGAGAGAGGAGGTAGGAGGGCGAATGGGGCAAAGTCAGCCGGGTTGTGGGCATCGTAGGGAGATGAGGGGATGGCAGCCGCGCACCTCCACAGTCGCCTGCGCCGACGGATCGCTACCGGCCACCTCAAACAGGCTCTCCCTGCCCTCCGCTTCCAGTGGAGCGCCGAACTCGCGCTGCACCTCCACCAGCCTGCCCACCGCCGCGTGCCCCGCCTCCGCCAGCCGGATGAGCTCCTTCTCCGCCACCTCCGCCCCTTCCCCGCTCAGCAGCACCGGCCCCTCAGACGTGCCCACGTACAGCAGGCTCGCGCGCGCGGTGGCCAGCGCGCTCCGTGGCGGGTTCACCTGCAGCTCCCCGGCATTATCCAGCGCCAGCCGCACCGCCCTGGGGCACACCAACAGCCAATTAGATATCGCAAAGCTCCATTCTGCGCTCATGAACAGACCACCAGGGGGGCGGGGGGGGGGGGGGGGGGGGGGATGCAGTGGTGGCGATTATGCTGCTGCTGCTGCTGATGATGATGGAGACAGTGATGGTGGCGGTGGTGGTGAAGGTGGGGGGGGGGGGGGGGCTCACCCGACGGGGCCGGCCCATGGCACGTTGGAGAGGGACAGCGCGCTGGAGATGGCGTTGACGGCCAGCACTACGGGGTCGCCCTGCGCGTCGCTGGCCAGCGTGAGCGCCTCCAGCGTGGTGTCGTGCGAGTAGCCGGGCGCCAGCAGCGGCCGGAACACGTTCTCCATCAAGTTCATCACCACCACCTGCGCGCCGCCCCGCCCCGCCATCGCCGCGCCCGGCCAGGGCAGTCAGCGCAGCGCACACACAGCTGCGGCAGCCGGCTCCCAGTCATGAGGGGGAGAGGAAGGAGGGCCTAGGGAGGGGCGGCTTGGCTAGCAACAAGCGGCTGGCACGGTTACCCACCTCGCGGTCGCGGGGCGCACCCTCCCGGCGCGTCGCGGTCGTGGGAATGCGGCCAAACGCACACGCCCGCTCGCGGTACTCCACCTGCCGGCACACAACTGCGTCAGCCCCGTGAGAGAGGGGGAGACTCAGGGGGGGGGGGGGGGGGGGTTGGGATGGGTGCGGAGGGCGGTGCGTGGCGCACCTCAAAGCGGAAGTTGGCGCGCGCCCCGGGGAAGGCGCCGCTGGAGGGGTTCACCAGCACCGTGCCAAGCATGCAGTTGCTGCCCTGCTCGGTGAAGAAGGGGAGGGTGGGTGGGAGGAAGGAAGGGACGGTGGGGGAGCCATGGGGCATGATGGGTGTCATTGGAAGGCGGCAGATAGCAGCCAGCGGGCAGATGGCTGCACCAGGTAAGGCGACCGAAGTTGGCGGCAGAGGGCGGGCATGGGGTGCCGGGGCGGGGTGGGGGGGGGAGGGGGGGGGGGGGAGGACCACCGCCTTCCCCGTTCTGCTCTCTACTGCTGATACCATCGCCGGACTGTGTCAGCCAGCGGGGATGAGGAGGCCGTTGATGATGCGTGTAGAGGGGGGGGGGGGGGGGGTCGCGGGTGCTCGCCTGTGCCACCAGCGCCGCGCCATCCGCCACCCCGCGCAGCGCCTCCGTGTTGATCTGCATGTCCTCCTCCCCCACCCGCACCGTGATGGGCGTTTCCTCTACCCACAGCGCCGCAGCCACAGGGGCAGCTCGCTTGTAAGGGCCGCTTGGGAAGCGGGTAAGCGGGGCTGGGCGCAGGGAGGGGGGGGGGGGGCTAACGTGTGGAGGCGGGGACGAGGCAGGCTCTATGGACTCACGCAGCTGCGGATATGGTAGTGCTGCAGGGTCTGGACTAGCATTCTGCGCCTAGCTGCGCTGGGTATGCAGGGAGGGGAGGGGGGGGGGGGGGGGTGCCACCTTGAGAGCTGATGAGGTCGGAGAACCACGGTTTATGTGGCCCGACCGTGAGCTGTCGGCTGCCTGTAAGCCCTGTAGGCAGTGCGCTCTGGGTGGGTGGGGTTGAGAGAGAGGAGGGGAATCGGCATCACTCATCCAATTTCATCGCACGGCAGCGGGGAGGTGATGGCGATATCGCCGCTTGGCGGTCGGTACAGAGCAATTGGGCGGCGCACCCGCAGCGATGGCGGCAGCAGCAACGCGCCGACACCCGCGTGCGGCGCCCAGGTGCGAGCCAGGGCCCCGGCGAGGGCCGCTCGGCACAGGCGAGACGCCATCGCGGTGTCGGCAGTGGCTGCCGGAGTCGCGGGCAGCCCCTGCTGGTCCCTCCTTGCTTATTCTCCCCTTCCGACCACCCGGCCGCCGAGCCGCCGAGCCGCCGCGAGGGCCTCCTAATGCCCGGGCTGCCAGACAGTGATCTATCCCAGAGTCTGAGTGCCGAACAACGACTGCGTTATGCTAGAGGAGGAGGGGGGGGGGAGGGGGAGGGGGGGCGGTCGCTCGAGAAGCTATCACACGTCAACAATCAATCAGTTTCCGCGCCGCCGTCAGTCGCTCAGACGATCGGCGCGCGTACCAGTACCGGTACCGGTAGCGTCCGCCGGCGAGTCGCCACGCCGCCGCCACTACACGGTACACGGTACAGGATACAGGTGCCGGTAAGGATTAGTCGCTACTACATGTACTACAGGCGCGCTGCGCAGTCGCGCAGCATCGTCAGCAAGCTTGTACCTGGTACCAGCTGTTTTTCCGCCCCCGGGACTGGCAGCAGTGAAACCCTTGCAGCGTCTCTACGACGGCCGTTTAGGCGGCAGCAATCCAGTCAGGGAAAGCCCTGGATAGGCGACGCTAGGTTACAGTCATCAAACAAATTGCCGGAGCATTCTGCAAGACTACTTAGAGGCCAGTGACAGAATTCCCAACACTGTTGGATACATTTACATATATTTACATGAGCTAGCAGCAGAAGGCGATATCGGAAATCACCAAAAAAAAAAAACATGAATCAGAAATGTCCTCTACAACGACAGCGGGGTGGAAGCAGTAACATGAGAAGACGCAGAATGGGCACGAGCACACGCATCATACTTGGCCATCTGCACACCGGCAGGGAGAATGCCGCCCAGGGTACCATGCACGCAAGCCGAGACCCGCTGCAACAGTCCCCGCCGTGTGCGCGACAGGTGACGGCGGAACTCAGCAGGTTGGCTGGCGACAAAGTTCCGAAGTGCCTGAACGGATTGACCACGAAGAAAGCAAGAGGTCGGGGCGGAAGGACCGCCAGGGAAGTTGCGCACAGCCAACAGCACCGCGAAGATGTAGACCACCGTCAAAGCGGACTTCCCGAGACAGCCGCGGTCCTCAACCGCAAAAGGGTAGTACCGGTGAACACCCTGCACTGGGGCGGAAGACGCCCGGTCCGCTGCCAACTTACCATGCTCCGCCTCGGTCGCCGCGATTCCCGGGGTGCACCAGCGGGGGTCGTTGCTCCAAGTGGGGGTCGTGGAGGACACACACGCGAAGTCGATCATGTAATCGCACGCCCCCCCCCCCCCCCCCCCCCCACCCCGCCAGCGTCAGGTCCGACGGCCGCGAGCGGTCCGCTTGGCGCAGCCCACTCGTCTCAAGGGGCAAGTCGCCGGCTCCCGAACGGTCCCGGTCAAGCACCGCCCCCGCATCAATCGCCACAGATGCCTACATATTCTTCAAAGCGGTATGCATGCGGTGGTTGTAGTTCGCTACGGGGCACATGGGTAGATGATCACGATGAAATCCGTAGCGCTCCGGTTCGAGCCATCCGTAGAGCGAAGCCATAAGGGATCAATACCACACGTTGGGCCAGGGCAAGTGACAAGCGCGGAACCTCCGCGTGAGCAAAGGCCTAGTACCCGCGCAGCGGCGGCCGAATAAGCAGCATGGGGAATCTTGCGGGCTGACTCGTGATCCGACTGGAAAAGCGATAGAGAGCCCGGCCCGCACGCGATGTACATGCGCAGGGTATCAAGTCGCGAGGCCGCGGCACCAGTACGCTGGAATCTGAGATCGAGGGCCACGAAGTCACGCAAGCGAATCGCACGGTTGAGGTGGCGTTGGACAACCATGCTCGTGGGTTGATCATCGGAGGTCGCACCCGAACCCGTACCCGAGGGCGGAGCAGTAGAACCTGGCAGCGATTCTGGGAGGGAAACAGTCGCTGCTGACGGAGGGTGTGCCACTAAATCGCCAGGCGACGGTATCTTCAGAGCTACAAAAGCGCATGTAGTAACGGTATTGGCAGTACTCGTACCACCGATAGGAAGCAATTGCTGGCAGCAGAGGCGGCCTCACCAGTACCAACTCCAAGATGAGTGGCCGTAAAAGGAGATGTAGTGACGCGCAGTCCTCCGCTAGTGCTCGTACCCGTACGGGTCGTAGTACCAGCTGTTGGATCCGATGCAGCGGTGGTCGTGGCATTACTGACCGTAAGTAACTCGAAGATCTCGTGGGCGTGCCCATACGCCGCGCGTGCGCGCCGCACATATTCTTGCGGTAACGTGGTTAGGGCCCGTACAGTCTCGTACACGCGGCGCATCTCACGCGCCCATGGCTAAGCACTGGTAGCCACAGACGACACCTCGGCGCGGACCGCCTCGTATAAGGGGCCAAGGGCGGGCCCGTACTCCCGTACCAGCTTTGGCAGGACAACCGATTGCGCGGAATAAAACGCCGTAGGGGCCTCGGACTGCAGCAAGGCCAGATTCAGACCGCCAAAATCCGCGGGCATACATACTCATCTGAACGATTGCAGCCTCCATGCGCGGTGTAGACTGGTCGCAAGCGTCCAGGCCAAGCAGCGAAAACGCAGCCGAAATGTTGGCGGCGTCCACGGCCTCCAAGAAAGGGTCTAGCTCCGACGGCGGCATCATGCGGCTGAGGAAGCCAGTCTGCCGCACCGCGCATACGACCGGCAACCGCATGGCCCCATGGTGGCAACCGTATCCCGACGTGCCAAAGGACGCGATGCGCTCCAATAGTGTGGTGTGGGCCTCCCGGCGCCGCCCCAACGCGCCGGTCATCCACTCGGGGTAATGGCTAATAGGAGCACCCAGGTATACGGCGCCATCCTGGACAGGATCATCGGCCGGGGTCCGAAATCCTCCCGGGGCCAACTTCTCCCGTACTGTCCGCAACTCGGACTCGCTGTCGCACGCTGTTGGATCACCGTCTAAAACACCGCCATGAAAATACCCGGCACAGACCACGGAAGGTCCGCCCTACCCCTCTGGGCCTCGGCCCATTCGAGTGACGCGAGTTGGGGCAAGCCCCAACTCGCAGAGCAAAGCATTTTGGGAGTGCGATACATGCGCAACAAAGAAGGCAATGTGAGGGAGGGCCCGACGCCATATAGCTGGAAAGATTTCCCATTCCCGGTAATATCCAGGGCGCCGTGAAGGGAGGGTGGGGGGGGGGGGGGGGGGGGGGGGGGGGGGCGGACCTTGCCCAAACTAAAGGCAATTAAGTACTCAAGTGTTGACGCAATAACTTGACTACTAATAAAATCCCTGAACTCCGGAACTAACAACCCAAAATTATGACGGTGATATCCCCACCGCGGGCACTCCACCAACATATGTTCGATAGTCTCAGATTCACATGCAAGGCAGTGTTCCAAGAACCGCCCAGGCATGGCACGAATCCGGGCCAATCGGCGGGCAGTGGGAAATACTCGGGTGCGTAACTGTGTCAAAATGTGCAGCCCGGCCACAACCCCCGTGGGGACACCGACACCGTATTGTGGCAACGGGTTTGATGCATAAGACGCCTGGACATATATACCCCAGGTTTTAGTGTGTGTTAAAGATGCCGACGATTCGTAACGCGCCCACACCGACGCCTTTACTAGTTTATTAGCGGCATCGCGCGCGGCTAGTGACCTCCACTCAAGGTGCGCCCCCTCAGCTAGCCCTACGTTCGCCCGAGCTAGTCGATCTAACCACCGCACATTCCCCGACGTCCACGTGTTACGGGCGCGCCCGACTTCGCTGATCTGCTAAATGGGTTATACATGTATTCAAGTCGGATGATGTAAGGAACGCCCGAGCCCGTGCCGCAGCGGCCGTAGCGTCTATGGGCGCAATATCCAATTCCCGCATCATCAATGCAGTGGCCACCCTAGGAGAGTTTTTACCCACCCCAATCTGGCACCGCAAACACTGATTGAGTACGTTTGCAATTTATTTGCGCCGCGCTAGTTCTATCCATGCCCCATACTTCACACCCGTAACTTAAAACCGGCAGCACACAAGTTTTAAAGACAGACACAAGCACATTAATAGGAATTATGTCCCGTCCACCGACTAATACCGAATCGAGCGCCTCAATGGCGTGTTTACCCTTCTTAAACACCGACACCTTCTTAAACACCTTCTTAAAGCGCAAGCATCAACCGTCACTGTCTGCAACCGCTTCGCGCCTAGCTGCTGTTGCAAAGAAGCGACATGCCCTTGCTAGGTCTCAGCTTGCAGCTGCCCGGGTGCAGCCTAGTGCGGCTTCAAACTTCTTGTTGAAGAACGGGTATGCACTCAACATCGGCATCCAAACACAACGACGAGTCCGCGGAGTACGTCATCCAATGCAACTCATGCATGAAGACTCGCTACATCTACCCCAACAATGCAAGCGTTGGACTCCGACGACCCGTGCTTCGACATCTTCATCCAATTCGACCCCTCGTTGGACTGCGACGCAAATGTCGAGGCTGATTTCTACACATATCAATCCAACCAGAACGTATCAAGCTGATGTGTAAGTTGCCATTGTGCTGGGTAGTGTGATTCCCATGTCATGCTATCTACACCCCTCCCTAAATAAGGCCCGAGCGAGACCCTACGATGTGGTGCCCCCTGTATGTTATATGTGCCTTACTCAGTGGTTGCAACATTGTTTTACGCAAGGCCATGCAGAATGCAGCAGCCAAACAAACGAAGCACCATGCCGAAGCAGCGAGGGAGGCAGGGCGACAGGAGAAGGCTGCACATGCACATGAGGCAGCAGAGGAGGCAAGGAGGCAGCGGATATAGCACCAACCGCAACATCATTAGTTGGACGAGAGCGCAGCAGCTAGTGATGCACTGACAGACCACCAGCAGTGAGGCTCCGCAATAATCGTACAACCATGTTCATTGCCCCCCCCCCCCCCCCCCGCCCCCGGTGCATTCATTTCATCGGAGATGGTTCTTCATGTTTACAATACAATGTATCAGTGTGTTATGTTCTCGTAGCACAGTCAAGAGCAAGCAACCGACCAATATGTTGGCCGTGCTGTCTCTAGGGCTAGAGGACGAGCCAGGGGCAGCCGTTCTAGACAGCAGTAGATGTGTGTGGTTTCGCAACTGCATGCTCACTGCGATAGCGAGTGCGAGCTCACACTTGCTAGGGTTTTTTTGGCCAATGCTATCACCACTTATTCTCTTCCTGTGGCGGGCGGGGTTGGCATCGCCCACGCACACAACACCTTTGTAGGCTTTTTCCTTGTAAATTATGCAACCTGTCCTCACATAATTATGTGTTGTTGTCTTCATTGCCGTGTAGCACATATGCATTGCATCTGCATGCTTGGTGCATGGCATGGGCAATGTTGTTGTGCATTGCATGCTGTGCAACATGGTGGAGTCATGTTGATGTGCATTGCATGGGCAGACAGTGTTGTTGTGCATTGCACGGGCATCAATGCTACTGTGCATTGCTTTGCTGGAATAAGGCGGGATTTATTGACTTTAGGAAGGCATATGACACCGTACCTCATGAGCTTTTGTTCCTGAAACTACAAGCCATAGGAGTTACGGGTCATATGCTTATCTTCATTAAAACTTTATACAGGGATAGTATGGTACGGGTCAAGACATGGGTGGCCCCGGGAACACTATCAGACCCCATACCCATAGAGCGTGGCCTCCGACAGGGATGCCCCGCTTCCCCCATCCTATTTAACATATTTATTAACGATATATTCCATGGGGTAGAACATCTAGGGTGTGATGTACCAGGGTGCACCGACACATTAGCGGCAAGGCAACCACTAAGGGTGCCAGGTCAGTTATACGCGGACGACGCTGTTGGTATCACAGGCTCGTTCGATAACCTGCATGCCATGTTCGCCCACTTCTCGCAGTGGGCAGAGGACCATTTTATGGGGTTTGGGGTACTTAAGTGTGGGGTGATGGCATTAGGCCGATATTCCGACGAGACCGCGTTACGCGAACAAGCTGCCCGATGGCAGCTTGGGGGGGAACGGGTACCGGTTGTAAATGAATATAGGTACTTGGGTACGGTCATTAAGTCGGATTTAGGTATGCAACACATAGTAGACGACCGGGTTAAGAAGGGTAGACGCGCTATTGAGGCGCTCGATTCGGTATTAGTCGGTGGACGGGACATAATCCCTATTAATGTGCGTGTGTCGGTTTTTAAAACCTGTGTACTGCCGGTTTTAACTTATGGATGTGAAGCATGGGGCATGGATAGAACTAGCGGCGCAAATAATTTACAAACCGTACTCAATCAGTGCTTGCGGTGCCTCATCGGGGTGGGTAAAAACTCCCCTGGGGTGGCCACTGCACCGATGATGCGGGAATTGGATATTGCGCCCATAGAGGCTACGGCCGCTGCGGCACGGGCTCGGGCGTTCCTTAAAGCATCCGACTTGAATACATGTATAACCCATTTAGTAGATCAGCCAAGTCGGGCGCGCCCTAACACGTGGACGTCAGGGACTGTGCGGTGGTTAGATCGACTAGCTAGGGCGAACGTAGGGCTAGCTGAGGGGGCGCACTTTCCACTTGAGTGGAGGTCACTAGCCGCGCACGATGCCGCTAAACTAGTAAAGGCATCGGTGTGGGCGCGTTACGAATCGTCGGCATCGTTAGCACGCAATAACACCTGGGGTATATATGTCCAGGCGTCCTATGCGTCAAACCCGTTGCCACAGTACAGTGTGGGTGTCCCCGCGGGGATTGTGGCCGGGTTGCACATTATGATACAATTACGCACCCGAGTATTTCCCACTGCCCGCCGATTGGCCCGGATTCATGCCATGCCTGAGCGGTTCTTGGAACACTGCCCTGCATGTGGCGGAGGTGAATCTGAGACTATCGAACATATGTTGGTGGAGTGCCCGCGGTGGGGATATCACCGTCATAATTTTGGGTTGTTAGTTCCGGAGTTCAGGGATTTTATTAGTAGTCAGGTTATTGCGTCAACACCTGAGGACTTAACTGCCTTTATTTTGGGCGGGGTCCCCCCTTCCCTTCACGGCGCCCTGGATTTTACTGGGAATGGGAAATTTTTCCAGCTATGGCGTCGGGCCCTCCCTCACATTGCCTTTTTTGTTGCACATGTATCGCACTCCCGAAATGCTTTGCTCCGCGGGTTGGGGCTTGCCCCAACTCGCATTACTCGAATGGGCCGACGCCCAAACGGGTAGGGCGGACCTTTCGTGATCAGTGCCGGGTATTTTGATGGCAGTGTTTTAGACGGTGATCCAACAGTGTTGGAAATTCCGTCACTGGCCTCTAATTAGTCTTGCATAATGCTTCGGCAATTTGCTTGATGACTATGACGGAGCGTCGCCTACCCAGGGCTTTCCGTAACTGGATTGCAAGGGTTTCACTGGTGCCAGTCCTGTCCCGGGGGCGGGAAAAAAGGCGATTTTTTATTTTTCCTACTGTTAAGGGCTGATAAAAAGTCGGGGGACCAAAAAAGTCGGGGGGTACCTAAAACAGATTCAATTTATTTAGCCTAACACCGGCGCATAATAATATGGAATGAATATGTATAATAGTAAATGCTGGGTAATAATATCGAATCGAATGTGAGACGGAATGGATATATATCTGTGTCTGCATATAATCTACATATCCAAGTATTTTATATGTACACATAATTTAAATTTATGTGTGTGTATATATATGTATGTATGGACAGGCGAGCCTACGCATTCCAACATACACTTCCGCGACGATGAGGTCGCTAGCAATACCACGTAAGTAACAGGGGCCAAGCTACAGGGAAAAAACTGCGCATACTGCTGTACAGTACACCAATTAACCCTCAGATCAGAACATGCTGCGCTATGGCTGGGGGCGCAGCGGCAGACTCAGTCGGGGTGTCATAATATCATAATCGGCGACCTGGCCGCCTCGAAGAGCAGCTGGATAAGCCGGGGAGACGGGCACGCCGCGAAGCTGTGCCGCGAAGACAAGAGAGCGCCAAGGACGTGCGGGAGGTGGAGGGTGGGGAGGGCGTGGGGCGGCTATGGGCGGGGCGCGACTGGAGGTGGGCTCCGCCGTACATCACAGCGGGGTTGACGAGCTGGGCAGGCTCAGCGTGGGTGAGCGCGCGGTGTTCTTCGCGCACCGCTTTATAGCGAACGACAGCGAGGGCGTGCTGGCCCAGGTGCGCCAGGACATCAGTCATGACCTTGTCCACATACACACACACACTCACACACACACAGACGGTCCACATAGCCACCATGTGCATGCCATCCACCACCCACGCCTGGCCACCTGCGTCGACCTGGTGGCCGCATCTCCATCCGGCTCCTCGCGCCATGCCATCCAGTAAGTTACCGACGTAACATCCCGGCTAAAGGTCTCCACATGCACAAATCCATAGATCTTAGATATGCATCCGTTCCTGACAGTCATACACGTACTAGTTCATCGCTGTGATAATGTTTCCCCAATGAAAACCTGTACAACCCATCCCAAGTCCGCGAGCCAACTATTTCCCCGCACTACTACTGCTTGAGGTGCCCACTGCAGTGAATTCCAATAACGCTAAGCCCCTCCCCATCCCCCGGGGCTCCTGCCTGTCACGGGTAGGCCATAGTGGTGTACAGCATCGTTGCAGTAGGATTCCTGCTTCTGTACTTCATGATGAAGAACACCGCCAGGTTGGCCTCCGCCCTCCCCATGCCTCCTGGCAACCACTATCTTGCTACCTATCACCCCTGCATGCCGAACGCCTCTTCTCAAACGTCGCCCGGCATATCGCAGGCTGAACGAGATGCGCAAAGGTATGAAGGAGGTGCTCAAGGCGGAGGCAGATCGCCCCTTCTCGGAGTACGACGCAGTTTGCCTCAATCGTGGCCTCGGCCTCATTTAGCGCCCCCCCCCCCCCCCCCCCCCCCCCCCCCGCCCCCCTCCCTCCCCTGGCGCATACTCATAATAGTCCACTAGTGCCACGCCTCCAAGATTACGCATCGGCACACTACGCTGAACACCCGGCAATTTCCTATAATAAGACTGCCATGATTCAATTAGCAACGCATCCTGCGCCCACTTGGGACGGATGGCGCCCCGCAGTGGCATGAGTACGGGCTCCATTTAGGCAGGCGCTGAGGGGCAGGCGAAGCGCAGGAGGCAGCAGCGCCAACAGGGCGTCCCTGGAGCTGAGGAGTATAGATTGCAGTAAGCCGGTAGGTCTGGCCAGTAGACGCCAGCTACGGAAGACGGAATGGTGTGGGCGCAGTTTGAAACACAGTAGGGCATGCACCCAGGGTATCAGGGCCATGGGGAGAGGCATGGGTTGAAGTGAAAGATAATGTACCATGGTGCAATCATCAGGGAATGGATTTACCTAGCTGAGTCCAGAGGTACAAGTTTCAACACAGCTGCATGTTTTTGGTGCAAAACGGGACATGTCGGGTGGCGGGACGGGGTAGGCTGGAGCTTGCTAATTTCTAATACGGGGGCCTGCCCACCATCTGGATCCCTCACTCAGGATTTCCAAGGGAGTACAACACAACAGGGCAGGCCCGATTTCAGGGCCGAGCAGATGCAGCCTTGTTCTCTAACAGTACACCCACAGAGGGGCTGCCACGCAAACGACACAGCACGCGCTCAGGGCAGTAACCAGGCGGGAAGCATGTTATTCACTTATTAGTCTGCTGCTTGCTCTGGAAGTCCTCCTCCCGCTGCGCCCGGGCCGCCACTTTGGCGCTCAGCTCGGCCTCGAGACGCGCGTTGGCCATGTCCCACTCCGCCTCGACGTTGGCCTCCTCCTGAGCACGCTCCGCCACGCGCTCCTGCGCGACCTCTTCCTGCAGTCGCTGCTGCATTACCCTGAGGCCAACCAGGCGCAGGCGGCGCTCAGGAAGCGCAGGGCTTTCCCAGCACCGGAATCCAGGTGGCGGCTGCCGTACCTGGCGTATTCCTCGTCGCTCTCCCTCTGGGCCTGCACCGCCAGTGCGTCGAAGCCTTCCTCGGACTGAAGCTTCGCGGCCAGCTCCTCGTCGGTCAGGGCCGGCGCCTTGTCCTGCGCGGTGGTCGCCATGCCGCTGGCGCGAACCAGGGTGCGCGAAGTCTCCTCAGTCGCTGCTTCGCTCGGGGAGGACAGATGAGTCAAGATAGTGTTCGATGCGCTTGAACATACCCGCCACTGTGTGGCAGCTCAGTAACTGCGGAGCTAAAGTGTTGCCAGATCACGTGCCCCACTTCTTATGCCCCTGGGCGGCGGAAGGGACGAGGTATGTCGACGAGGCTGTCGTATGTCGAACATCGGCGGCTGCTGCTGCGTGGGCACCTACAGACTACGACTACGCGACGTACTGGTGTGATAACAAAAAGGCAAGTAGGAAATCCCCCGCTAAGAGCAGTACTAAAAGATCAATACTGAAACCGCCTAAAAGCGGCCCGAATCCCGCACGAGGCGGAATGTATGAGTGATGCGCGCACGGTTCAGTCCGGGCTACGTGTGCACGTGTGATCCACGGACGTGTTGTGCATGCAGCTTCGGCAATGGGATGGCGGCCGAATGTGCGCCGTCACTATGATGCTCGAGGCAGCGAGCATGCTCTCGAGCCGCCACCAAGCTCAGCACCTCAAGGAAATCTCTTGCGAGTAAGGCCTCTTGGTGAGCCAGGGTTGTACACCCAGTGCCCCGCGATGAGAGGGCCCCCCGATCCGCGGCCTAGCACGCGACATTGCGCACAGTGCGGCGTAGCCACCCCCTTGCTCACCTCACCCACCGTGCCGAAGACCATGCCCGGGTGTGTACCCCGACATGTGAGTCCAAGATGTCTCGAAGAGGGCCCTTTTGTCCCGGCTCCGTGTTGTGCCACGCCGTATCCCGCACTGCCAGCCCCCTTTGTGTGTCGCCCAACAGGGAGCGCTCAAACCGATCCAAACTGATCCGCGGCCCGGGGCACCACAATGTACTTGGCAGAGCCGGTGCCGCATAGTCTTGAACTCCAGCAGTGTGGGCTTCAAGCTTCGGGGATCATAGCTCCCGGTCACGACATTGAACGCCGGGAGGGAGAGGTATTCGTCCGGCACCAGGTCCTTGAGTTCATCCATGGGTACGGTGCTGCCGAGAGGCATCACGCGTGCATGATGGAACAAGTCATCCACCTCCCGGCGTACACCGACACTCATGTCGTGAACACATTGATCGCGAAAGGCGTCCGCGGTCTGGATAGCGTCGTGTTGCACACGCCAGTGCGCGTCTCAAGGCGCCGGAAAGTTCATGAGCGCGTCGTCGCGATAGAGGTCGACAGTGACGGGGTTGTGCTATGTCAAGGGCAGAATGACCTGGCTCCCAACCACCGGGGCCATGCATGGGCTAGACATAAAGAAACCTCCCGCCGCTCATGCGGAGTCATGACCGTCCGCGCCTTGGGGATGGCCACCGTCCACATCCCCGACGCCGCGTCGAGCTACTGGTCGAACAAGACCCGTTCCCTACATGTGACAGGGCGAGTGCCCACCTCACTCTGAAGCCGGGAGTTGTTGGCCTAGTCTAGAAATGCCGGCGGCTCCTTTTGAGAGCCCGACGCATCAGCCTCCTCCTCCCGCTCCATCACGCGGGGGTGGCCAACAGTAGCCGCATGGAAGCGGCCCCATGCCCCGCGCACTACCGCCGCGGCGTAGCTGATCGACCCACGAACATCGTTGAGGAAGTGGTACTAGCGGATGGTGGAAAACGTTGATGCGTTGAAGCTGCCTGGGCCAAGTACGGAGTCAAGACGTGGGTCAAAGAAAGCAAGGGTGGGGGTGTTGGTGTCAAAGTTCCTAGTGAGGAACATCGGGAGGATGTCATTATTTCGTGCAACCGATGAAGGTGGCATCATGAATGATAGCCATGCGGCGGATTCTAGCGCATTCAACCGAGTGGGGAGGTGAAGCATGCTGCGCGCCCTAGCCACATCGTCCTCGCTCGACGTAGCCGCCTCCGCTGCCGTGGGTCAAGGTCGTGAAAAGAAATCGGTGACCACAGGATCGCGCTCGGTAGGTGCCGTACGTGGGGAGGTCACAAGAGACCCCTAGCACCCGCTCGACCGCCGTGAGGACGGTGGCATCCACCGCCTCCGCGAAGGCCTCCACCTCGGACGGGAGGCAGTTTGTGGAGCCAATACCCCGCCATGTGTTGCATGCAATGCTTGAGCATGGCCTATGCGCGGTGATGCAGGGCGTGCGTGGGTGTACCGACGGTTGGGCTTGGCAGATAGGGCTTGGTAGATACGACTACTAGTACTGGACTACCATTATAGAACAGAAGACGCGATACGTTCCGATAATGATATGCTACGTAGTCGTCATCAACGGTCGTCGTGCTACGAGTACCGCTGCTGCAACATGTGGGGTGAAGGTGTGTGAGAGGCAGCATGGTTCAGGTTGCCATGAAGGTTCTCAAGGTTGGGTCGAGAGCAGAAGCTGAGGCAGGTTGTAGAGTGATTACCTTGTGCTGCGGAGACATATATATGTGAGGTGGACAATCGGTTGACGGTGCGCGTCAGCAGATGATGACTAGCGCATCGGGTGACAGGTACCCGGGTCATTCTGTTTACATGTTACTGGTTGAAGGGTTACTAGGTCTTGTAGGGTTTGGTCATCCTGTCACATTTCTCGCCGCGACAGGAATCAGCTTTTGCTGGGTTTTGCATCGTTTTTGGGGTCTTGTAACATTCCCAGGCAACAAGCCTCGAAACGGTGATATTGTGTCAATATCGACATGTATTACTTGTAATATTTGTTGGTGGAGTATTTATTTATCATAAGTGTGTTAGGTAGGTATGTTAGGTAGGTGTGGTCAGTTGTGAAGGGGGGGGGGGGTAGTGCATTAAATGCACCGCGGTAGCCAGCTGCATGATCATGTTGATCCAGCTGACTTTTGGCAAGGTTGCCGTTCATGTAGTTTTGGTTTGCCTCTTTGGGCGGTAGTTGGTTTAGCCAGTTGAGGCTGTAGGTTGGCAATTTAGCCGGTTGGTTGGTTCGGTTGGTTGGTGACCACAGTTTGTTGGTCGGTTCGGTTGGTTTTGGTTGGGATGGGATTGGTGTGTTCGCAACAGGTGGTGTGGTTGGCGAAAAAGCACATTCATTATGTGCAATTTGCCGGCCCTGCTGGTATCAGCATATATAGGCCTTGTCCAGCGCGCGTTGTTTGGTCCCATGCTAGTAATGAACTTGCAAGAACTGCAAGGGCAGTCAGCACCAGGACCTACACCTAGGGCGTCCCCCAGGGGATACAACTGGTTGAGCACAATCAAATCATTATAATGAATTAATGATGCGCAAATGCTCCTTCGGTCCGGTATGTCGTACAGCCTGCGCTGCTGCCTGTACGTGGCTTCGTTACCCACCACCAAACGCTAAATCACGAGACGCATGCGCTTTGAGACCTTATGCAAGACCTCCCATGCACGGCCGCACGTGTAGATGGGCCCTTGATGATCGAAAGAGCGCAAGTAACCAGCGTGATCAATCATGTAATCGAACTTGTCGGATAACGAGTCGAAGCCACCCTGAGAACATAAGCGAGCCGGTCAAAAGAGCGGTTCTGATTGCCAGAATATATAGTCAACGCACGGTCCATCACGGCATCAACGACAGCTTGTGAGTGAACAGCTTGTGCACGCACTTTCGCGAGCAGCACGGCGACTGCTCGCTAGGCTCCTTGGCAAGCATGAGGTGGATAGCGTACCGAGAGGTGCGCCTGCTGATCAGAGACGAGCCCTTGCCAGTTTCGCTATCGGCGATCTCACCGGAGTCCTTGCGCCATGTGTACTTTCTTTTCTCAACCTCCTTACGATCATTGGCACGCGCGTTGCAATCACACGAGTACCCGATGCGGCACGTACACGGCGGTACCGTGATTGTGGTGTCCGACACGCCGGAACCTGGAGAAGAGGCTGTGCTTTCGACCACCGCCATGCTGCAGCGTCGGCCGAGTGGGGGCGGTGGAGGACCACTGATCGGAAGTGGCGGTGGATGATGACCGTTCTCGGACGGGCCGCTGACTGGCGTGCATAATATCAAACAATGTTGGGTCAAAATATTTGAGCAACTTGATGAATGAAATACATTATCAGTACAAAGCCAGAATATATGATCTCGTACAAAGGATGAGGCTTATTTACGAAATAGTTCCGTGGTAGTATTTCTTGTTATTTCGTGTTACTTTCGTATTTTGTAAGTAATTCTGTTCTAGTGTGTACACCGGAATATATCGTCCAAGGAATATATCGTCCCATAAAGGAATTAATATTATTGCCACGCTACTGTACTCTCGTACCGGCATGACTCTCGAGTGGGGAATACATTATCCACTACTACGGGAGTACCAATAATCGTAATTTATAGTCGCAGTACTTTGCCCTATATTTCGTCGCGGTGCAAAAATACATGAACCTGATGACGATGACGATGCATGTGCCCCACAGTGCGCGCATGCACGCGTTTGGTCCAGCATGGGTCAAAGCGCCGGCAGACGGAGACCAGGTCATTTCCACCTCACCCTCAACGCTACCGACTCAGAAACCCGCTCATCTATCGCGCCGACACAGCTACCGCCAGAGTGGCGCCGAAGTAGCGCCGAACGAGCCTGCCAAGGGGAAGGAAGACAAGGACGCCACCCCAGTGTTTTGCGCGCGCATAAAGTAGATGCATGCTTGCTCGACGCGTGATGCGGCCAGATCTGGCGAGTTCGGTTAGGGTTCCCCGACCGAAGCGGTATTATACATGCCCGTCATCTAGGCAACACAGTCGCTGGAATATAAACCCGAACGAGACGACCAGTACATCATGGTCCTGCTAGGTAGTATTACATGCATGTCGTGGAGGCCACCGCGAGGGGACCTGTGAGGATGCTTGGTGGTGGCCGGGCGGTGCGGGGGGAGGGGGGGGTGGCAGGTGGAGCGTTTATCCGTACTCACCCATAATACACATCGATCGGTCGTCAGGAGGGGCTTTAAAATCCTGACCAAGCGCAGTAGATAAGGACATGACATGATTAAAACCGCATGTACGTAAGGTCTTTCAACATGACTAGCTATGTCATCAGTGGGACGAAAACGGTCTGTCATCAGTTGGAGGAAAAGGTTCGGTCATCAGCAGGGACAAAATCGGTCTGTCATCAACGGGACGAAATCGTTATCTCATCAATGGGACGAAATCGTTTTGTCATCAGCAGGACGAAATCGTTCTGTCATCAGCATGACGAAAAAAGTCTGTCATCAGCGGAACGAAAAATGTCTGTCAACAGTTGGACAATGAGAGCGGAGATTATCATTAGGCACTAGGTGGCACATGACCACGGGGAGTACCCATCTATTTGACGGGGGGGGGGGGGGGGGGGGGGGCAGATAGTCAACCGACTAGAAAGGGGGGGGGGGGGGGGGCATGGGGTATTTTGCCATCGGTGAAAGTTTTGGACCATTTGGCGTATTGTGGGGAGAAGCCATGGTGGGGGCGGAGGGGTGTGGAGGAGGTCCAACCATGTCCACGCCGTGGCGGTGAGGGATATTACGCCGAAGTGGTAATGGTCCTGCCATACCGGAATAAGGGTCATGTGGGTGTCGGTAGTTGGACTAGCGCCGGGGGGGAAGTGATCCCGGCGCGTCCACTGTGATGGAAACCCGGCGGGGTACGTAGTATCGTTCGGTTTGTAGTATATCCGGCGATAGATTCTAAATAGTGTGTCATGCGGCCGCCTGCGCAACGATTGTTCATAGGGTATGTATGTGGCCCAGTGTTGTGGCGTATTGGTACTGACCCGGGTGGAATGCTTGCAATTCATCTATAGTGAACAACCCCGCTGAGGTGTTGACGGGGGCTGAGGGAGGCAGTTGTGCGATCTGCGTGAGTTCGCTAGGGTATGCCTCATAGTTAACAAGGTGGCACCAGCTGGACCATGCTGGATGACATGTTTTCATTGGGCCGAGGGTGTTGTTGGCGGCGCTTGGGTCACTGGGCAGTGTTCGGGGGCAAGATCGATTGGCGTTTTGGGAGGGGAACGGGACTGTCTGATTACATAAGAGAGGACGAGGGAAGGGGGCATAGGGGTTACTATTCATCGGCAAGTGGGGCGGCCTGGTTGTGGCATGTGGATGCCGCCTCAGAGGGGGAGGCCGTCATGTGGGATGGGATGAGGAGTGAACCGTCTGCTGCGGATGTTGTCTCCCTGCTGGCCGCTAGCTAGCTTGGCGTTGGACCGGAGGACAGTGCGCGGTGGGGTTTCATGGCGGAGATTAGCACCGGGTATGGAGTAGGCGGATATTGATTTCCTGCTGATGCCCCCGCCTCTTGCTTGTGGATGTGGATGTGGTGGTTGGTCTGAGTGCGAGAAGTGCATGCTTCGCTGCCCCGCCTTTGCATGGGGCTGTGCGGACGCTTGTCTAACATGTCATTGTGCGATGGGGTGCCGCGGCTGCCTTGCCCTTGGCCAACATGCTAAGGCGGGCGGCCTGCACTGGGGTGAGCGTCGCTACCCCCACTGCCATACTCCTCTTCGACGAGTTCCTTCCCTACCAGCTCCTCGATAGACGCGCCTGCCTGCCCGGCCTCGAGGTGGGGAGTCGCGTCGTGGGGCGAGTCGGCGGCCATGGCGACGGTCGGCGATGTGTGTGGGCGCTGCGCCCGTAGTGTGAAGAGGATCGTGGGAGGAGGCAGGGCGTCAGGAATGGCACGAGATGGCGACGGAAGTTTGAACTGCCTCGCCGCCAAAGGCGCATGGTCTTCAGAGTTCAAAAGTTCACTCTTTGATGAACTGGCAGGGTGCTATCAGCTCGTCATCATGCACGCTCGTCGAGGTGCCCGCCGGGCGCGGGGGGGCGTGCCGCAGGAGTCGTCCGCCTAGTGGAGATTTGTGGTTGGCCTGTACATTGTGCATAATATAGATATATGTAAAGCGCTAAGTACTATTTCGATTTAGGTCTGGCGGACCCTGATTTTCGTCAGCCGCAAATATGGCCATACTGTATTTGGTCATTTGGTGCGGCTGGCGCGGCCGGCGGCCGCACATCTTCAGTAGCAAATATCGGCGATTTACGGTTAAACGGTTCGGTTTGATGGTACTGTACGGTGTTTTGCGACTGCGGCTCATCGTAAAAGTAAAGTTCGCCCCGGGACATCGGCCGAAGCCGCCTCAACACTTGACCTCGTGCGCCAACTGCAGTCGTAGGTCTGGCATAGCCCGTAGACCATTGCCCCATTCGAACCCCGAAGGGCTAATGCATCAACCGGGTAAACCCGGGACACGCCGGGCCGATGATATTCTTGCCGAAATACATCGGCCAGGAATCGAACCCGGGTCTCTCGCATACGAGACGACCGATGTACCGAGCGGACAAGGGATGTGTACCTTATGGCTCATCGTACCAGTAGTCGCGCTGTTGGAGTTCAAGACTATGCGGCTGAAGTGTTGTTGCTGCCGCAACTGTTGCTTAGGGCCCCGAGCCGAGGCGGGCGGCGGCGGCTACAAGCCTTGGCGTGGCGCTTCCGCGCTTTCGCGGAGAGGCGCATGACCAAACTCGTGCGCTCATGGGACGACGAGCGCACTGAGGCGTTCTACGCCGGACATGCCCGCCAGCGTCGAACAGACGCCGATCTCTTTGCGGCGCTGCTCGTGGGCACCGCATACACCGTTGTGGCGTTGGTGGAGGACGGAGAGCTCTCCCGAGCGGCGGGCCGACTATCTTCTAAGGGTATGGGCGACTTGTCCGATCCTGCTATCCTCGCCCAGCTGCGCGACAAGCACCCGTCCCGTAGCCACCCGATCCCAAACGCCGCGTATGACATTCCGGTGGACGAGGCCGCCCTGACGGTGGACATGCGCGTGCCGTACCAACAACTCAAGCAGCACGTGGCGGCGGGGCCCTCAGGCATGCGCAACGAGTATCTCCGCTGCTTGGTGGGCGAATACGCCCCGGCGTCCGGACCCGCGGCAGTCCGCGCCATATCGGAGGTTGCCCTTCATGTACCTCCAAGGTCGCCTGCCCGGGTGGTTCAACCGGCTCTTCGCCTCTGCTAGATAGGCTCGTGGCACCTGTCAAGAAGCTAGGCGAGGGAAGGGCCCC
The DNA here is from genome assembly GCA_006384855.1 of Tetraselmis striata. Lineage (NCBI taxonomy): Eukaryota > Viridiplantae > Chlorophyta > Chlorodendrophyceae > Chlorodendrales > Chlorodendraceae > Tetraselmis > Tetraselmis striata. The sequence continues at coordinate 49,424 of VCJN01001862.1, forward strand.
GGACGTGCGGCCTGTGGCAGTCGGGGAGGCGGAGCGGCGCGCAGCGGAGCGGGCAGTGGTGGACAATATGAAGGAGGCATACGTGTCGGTGCTCGCTCCATCTCAGCTCGGCGTTGGCATTCCCGCGGGCGACGCTGTGCTCATCCACGGCGTCCGGCTCATCGCCGAGAAGCTTGGCCCACGTGCCGTCATCGTCCACACATACCTTCGCAACGCTTACAACGAGGCATGGCGCCGCACCATCATCCAACGCCACATCGATTGCTCTCCACTACACCCAGTCATCCCTGCGCGCCTAGCCTCCCTCTCCACGGATTCGTATCTGGTCGTGGACGACCGGTCCGCCCCTCTGCGGTCGGAGGACGGCGTGCAACAGGGCGCACCTTTGGCCACGACTTCCTTTTGCGTCGCGATTCACCCCGAGGTGCAGCAGTGTGATACCACGTTGGAGGTCAATGACGGGGCGGCGCGCTTCAACGCCGACGATGGATTTTTGGTGGGCCTTCCGGAGCACGTTTGGCCGGCTCTTCACGCCTTCCGCACGTCCATCAAGGCGTCCGTGGGGCTTGAGGTGCGCTTCGACAAGATGCAGGCGTACAACGCAGACATGGAGGCCGCGCAGCGTGAGGCTCCGGCCGACATCGAGTGGCCCGAGCTAGATGGCCATCACGGCATCGCGGTCCTCAACGTGCCGCTCGGATCGCAAGAGTATGTGCAGACGTACATGCGCGGCAAGGCGGAGGAGCTACGAGAGGAGGTGGACGCTAGCCTGAGCAAGCTTCTGTCTGCCAAGCCCAGCCGTCGGTACACTCACGCCTTGCATCACCACGCATGGGCCCTGCTCAAGCATTGCATGCAACACAAGGCGGGGTATTGGCTCCGCAATTGTCTTCCGTCCGAGGTGGAGGCCTTTGCGGAGGCGGTGGATGCCACCATCCTCGCGGCGGTCGAACGGGTGCTAGGGGTCTCTTTTGATCCCTCCACGTACTGCACCGACACCAATCCGGTGGTCACCGATTTCTTGGCGGAGCTTTTGCACGACCCCGACCCCATGGCAGCGGAGGTGGCTACCTTGAGCGAGGATGCAGTGGCCAGGGCGCGCAGCAGGCTTCACCTCCCCACTCGGTTGAAGGGAGCTGGCATCCGCCGCATGGCTACCGTTCGTGATGCCGCCTTCATCGGCTGCATGAATGCCATCCTCCCGAGGTTCCTGACTAGGAACTCCGGCACCAACACCCCCACCCCTGGTTTCTTCGACCCACAGCTCGGGTCCGTACTTGGCCGAGGCAGCTTCAACGCAACTTCTTCCGCCCGCCAGTATGACCACTTCCTCAACGATGCTCATGGGTCGGACAGCTACGCCGCAGAGATGCGCGAGGAGTGGGGCCGCCTCCAAGCGGCTACTGCTGGCCATCTCGGCGACGCACATGCGCGCCAGATGGAGCGGGAAGTGGAGGCTGCGTCGGGCTCGCAAAAGGAGCTGGCGGCATTTCTAGACCAGGCCAACATCTCTCGGATTCGAAATGAGGTGTGCGCTCTCCCTGCCACATGTAGGGAACGGATCTTGTTCAACCAGCTCGACGCGGCGTCAGGCATGTGGACAGTGGCCATCCCCACGGCGCGGACAGCCATGACTCCGCATGAGCTGCGGGAGGTCGCTGCCGGGTACTTCCTTCTGCCTAGCCCGTGCTTGGCCCCGGTGGTTGGGAGCCAGATCATTCTGCCCTCGACGGAGCACAACCCCGTCAGTGTTGACCTCTACGGCGACGACGCGCTCATGAACCTCCCGGCGCCTAGAGACGCTCACTGGCGTGTACAACACGACGCTATCGCATATGCCTTCCGCGATCACAGTGTCCACGACCTAGGTATCGCGGTACGGCGGGAGGTGGATGACTTGTTCCAGCAGGCAGTGCCTCTCGGCAACACCGTACCCACGGATGAACTCAAGGACCTAGTGCCGGACGCAGAGCTCTCCTTTCCGGCGTTCAACGTCGTGACCGGGAGTTATGATCCCCGGAGCTTGAAGTCCACGCTGTTGGAGTTCAAGACTATGCGGTACGGGGTCAAGTACACTGCAGTGCCCCGGGCCACGGCTGTGGATCGGTCTGAGCGCTCCCTGTTGGGCGACATACAACGGGGGTTGGCTGCGCGGGATGCGGCAGTGGCACAACACGGAGCCGGGACAAAAGGGCCCTCTTCGAGACATCCTGGATATGTCGGAGTACACGGGCATGGTCTTCGGCACAGTGGGTGAGGTGAGCAAGGGGGTGCACCGCACAGTGCGTAGTATCGCATGCTTGGCTGCGGATCGGGGTGCCCTCTCATCGCGGGGCACTCGGTGCATCACCCGGGCTCACCAGGAGGCCTTGCTCGCAAGAGACTTCCTCGGGGTCATGAGCTTGGTGGCCGCTCGAGAGCGCGCTCGCTGCCTCATCATACGGCGCAGATTCGTCTGCCATCCCGTTGCTGAAGCTGCACAGCACGTCCGAGGATCACCCACACACACGTGCACGCGTGGCCCGAAGTCTGAACCGCGTGCGCATCACTCATCCATCCCGCCTTATGCGGGATGTGGGCCGCTTTTTAGGCGGCTTGCTGTGTTGTTTTTCTAATTCTGGGGAACTGCCTTTTTTGTAATTCACACCAGTAGTAGTCACGCAACGAATCATAAATGTGGTACCAGTACCCGTACGATTATATTTTCGGCTGATGCGGCCGGGTACAATAAGCAGAAATGGCCTAAACTACGGCCGTCATTGGTCCCTGACTCCCTGCTGTCCCTTTTCCCTTATGTAAAGTCGAGGTCCAGGTAAAATATATTTCCATGAGCTAGCAGCAGAAGGCGATATATCGGAAATCACCAAAATAAAGGTAAAGTACCCTGAAGACGCAGCAAGGGTTCCCTATTGCCAGTCCTGTCCCGGCCGGCCGGGAGCGGGAAAAAACGGACGTCCGCTGCTCGCGCGCGCGGCGGAGTCTGACGACGACGATAAACCGCTGACGGATGCTGGACGCCGCCCACACTCACAGTATCACACCTGCAACCAGCCGAGCGTGCGTCCAGCCGCGCAACTTAGTCGCTACCACTTCCCGTACCGCCGGCTGCCGCCTATATCTCGCGCGTCTCGCGTGGGTCTGCGGCCACACTGTTCTTGCGGCGTGTTAGCCCTGCCCTGGCCCGCAGTACACGACACCGCAGGCGAGGCGCGCGTACTTATATTTTGGCAGTCTTGTACCGCGTCGCGTGCATAATTGGCAGTCTTGTCGGTAAATAAGGATTAACTATATTTAGTTTTGTCGGTAAATAAACAACCGGCAAACCAGCCCGGTCTCGGGCCGTAACCTCGTTGACCATCCGTTGACCCCACCATTCAGCGCCGCAGGCGGCGCAGCGCAGCAGCAAGACTCCCCGCCCCGCGGTCGCTGCGGCCTTCACTGTTAGACCACCAGCCAGCCAGCCAGCTAGCCAGCCAACCAACGAACCGGCCAACCAGCATGACAGGTCCGCCAGAGAATAGCAGCGGGGGCAGGCGGGAGCGCATCTGGGTGGGCGTACGCCTCCGGCCGTTGAGCGAGTCGGAGCAGGTCACCGGGGAGCGCCCCTGCTGGGAAGTCCAGTCGGACGGCAAGACGCTCGCGTTCGCGGCGGAGACGGCAGATGCCGCAGCGCCGGCAGCCTTCGCGTCAGCCTCGCCGCTGCCTGACGGCGGGGAAGCTGGCGCGCAGGTTGCACACCGCATGCCAAGCCCTGTAGCCTTCGATGCGGCGTTCCCGCCCTCCACCGGAAGCGACGAGGTGTACGGTGCCGCAGCCGCGGGCTTGGTGGCGGGCGCTTGCCGAGGATACAATGCCACCATCTTCGCCTACGGCCAGACCGGCAGCGGCAAGACGCACACGATGGTGCCGCTCGTGTCGGCCGCCGTGGACGACGTGTTCGCGTACATAGACGCCGCGCCCGACCGCGAGTTCCTGCTGCGCGTCTCGGCAGTTGAGATATACAACGAGGAGGTGCGCGACTTGCTGGGACCCAGCTGGGCCAAGCTCGGCGCGCCTGGTGCCCCCTCCTTCGGCCCGCCGCTCAAGCTGTTAGACGACCCGGTGCGCGGCACCGTAGCGGAGGGCCTCACCGAGGAGGGCGTCCTCGGCGTGGACCACCTGCATTCCCTGCTGGCGACCGTGCACGCCCGGCGCACTGTGCGCGACACCCGCCTCAACGACAGCAGCTCGCGCAGCCACCTCATCGTGCGGCTGTCGATGGAGAGCCGGCCCTCCTCCGCTGGCCCAGCGCCTGGCGCTCACCGTGTCGCGCGCCCCGCCGACCGGGCCGCTGTGAGCGTGATGAGCTCCACATTGACGTTCGTCGACCTCGCTGGGTCCGAGCGCTCTCGTGCGGTCGCACTGGACGACGGCGACCGGCGGCGGCAGGTGGAGGGCAGCCACATCAACAAGAGCCTACTCACGCTCGGCACCGTCATTCGGCTCCTGGGCAACGAGAAGACCAAGGGGAAGCACATCCGCTTCCGCGACTCCAAGTTGACGCGCATGCTGCAGCCTGCGCTGGGCGGTAACACCCGCACCGCCATTATCTGCACCATTTCCCCCTCGCTCGGCCAGCTCGACAACACCCGATCCACCATCAGCTTTGCGCAGCACGCCAAACGCGTCACCAACGCGCCCAAGCTCAACCAGGTCGTCGACGCCAAGGCACAGATTCGACAGCTGCAGGTTTGTTCCCCTGGCTGCCCCTTCTTCGACTGGGTACATGATCACAAATGAAGAAAGGTGCAACTGGGAGTCACACATCATAATGTGCAAGAATTGTACGTGCTGCCTGATATAGGCCATGCGTGATTGCGTGCCACCTTTCAGGAGGAGATCACCAGCCTGCAGCAGCGCCTGCATTCCGGCCACGCCGCACCAGAGGCGATCCCTGAGGAGAGCGAGTCGGCAGCCATGCTGGCGGAGCAGCTGAGCCAGAAAGAGGAGAGGCTGCGGTTGACGGCGACACAGAAGGACGAGGCGGAGCGCAAACTGCGCAACCTTGAGAAGCTCATCCTGCGCGCCGAGCCTGGAGGCAATCCGTCAATGCGCGCCTCTTGGGCTCCTCAGAGCATGTCCAAGGGCGGGCAGGTGAGCACCGCTGTCTTTGCATGCCCGTGCTCGTGGTATCACTTAAGCCCAACTCAGAGTGCAGCTGTAACACATGGCATGCCGCTTGCTGGACAGGCACCACGTGGAAGCTTACTTGGCGGGAGCCTGCTGGGCAGCTTTGCTGGCAACGCCCGCCGGCATTCCGACATCCATTCGCCCTACCAGGGCTCCCCGAGCACCGGCCCAGACTCCAAGGGTTCGACAGATTGGCAGGGGATGCGCAGCTCCTGGAACCCCGGCTCCTCCGTCTACGTGCAGACGCCCCGCATGTGCGTGCTTTGCCTCTAGGGACTTCCTGAGCCTCTCAGCCACACAACCATCAGTGGAAGGGGTCGCTGCACTCGCATTCTACCATGTTGCTGAGATATTACCCTAAGCAACGAGCTCGTTACTCAGCTATGTACTCGGCTTGCAGGGGTGGACCCTCTCGGCTGAATGGCCAGACCGGGCGCCGCGTCGGCGATGCCTCTGGGCTGCTGCTGCTCAACTGCTTCCTGTCCCCGGCGGTGGTGAAGCACCTCAAGGTAAGAATGACCCGTCCCTTCTCCCATGTCCACTGCCTGGACGGCATGCGGCCCAAGGCGGCCCGCAGTGCGGGGCTGAGAGACCTTGGCGGGGACGCCGCAGAGTGCGCCCACCGCATCAACGATGGAGGTGGCTGCCGGTGCCAAGGCCACTGCTGCGGCTGAGATCAGCAACCTGGAGTCGCCCTCAGATGAGACTGCCCAGGCGGCACTGGAAGCGCTGCAGGTGCTCCCGCAACCCGACAGATGAAGTCAAACCACATTTCCAATCTTCTGTACTCCATGGATGCAAATATCAGGGAGAGGCATTCATTCCCATTCTGGTGTTGTTGCAGACGGAGGTTCGCTTCATGAAGCAGACCCAGGGCGGCGCTTCCAATGCCATCAAGATCCTCCAGAGTGAGCTGCGCCGCATTGAGGAGGAAAAGGTACACCCCATGCCATGGGGTGCCGCCCTCTCCCCCCCCCCCCCCCCCCCCCCCCCCCCGCACACAAAAAAAAGAAGAAAACCGCAGCCATATCTGAAGGCTCACATCCTGACCGCCGCCAATCAGGTCATTGGTGAGTTCCTGAACAGCAACAAGGAAGAGACCATCACCGCAATGCGCGCTGAGATTGAGCGCCTGAAGGCGGAGCAGAAGGCCGCAGCAGCTGCAGACTCGGCGCTGGCCAACCTAAAGGCACCTGCCCCCACCCCGCGGCAACCGCTTGCCCCACAATGACACATGCCTCCGATGCCCCCCCCCCCTGCCCCCCCTTGCCTGCCTTACCGAGTCTTACGCAGTGATGCGCGCGCTCACAGGAGAAGCTGAATGACATTGGCTCAACGGAAAAGTCGGTGTCGGAGGCCAGCGTTGTGGACTTGGCGGCCGGGCCTGACGAGCCCACCGACATCGGTGCCACGCCGCCACACATGCACAAGCAGGCCAGCCCTCACGGTGTGGGCGAGGATCATCTCGTTTTCAAGGTGCGGCTGCGCGAGCGTGCACGGGAAGGGCGTTTCAGGGGAGCATGAACCCTGCGGGAGGGAAGGGGGGGGGGGGGGGGGCAATGCTTGAATGCGGGCGTGTAATGCGCGGGTTCGTAAACATACCACGACAACTCAAAAGGCGCCCGGTGGGGGCTGAACTCGGCTGCTGCTTGCCTCTGCAGAACACAATGCGCAGCCCGTCGGCGTCCCCGCAGATCGACTCCCCACGCGCTTCGATGCTCCTCGCCAATGCTCGCATGTTTGGCGGCCCGACGCCGTCTCCCCTCGGCATGAGCAGCCGCGCCAACAAGGAGAACGACGCCGGGGAGGCGCCCCAATCAGGGGGGCAGCCGCCCATCAGCCCCAGCGGCGTGTCGGGCGCCATCAGCCCCGCCGGCACCGGTCACGGCCGCAGCCTGTCCGCCAGCGTGGCCTCCGGCTTCCGCATGCGCAAGCCGCGCGAGCTGCATCTGGACGAGGACAGCCCTGCGGTCAGCCTTTACCGCGAGGAGCTGTGCAAGGTCAAGGCGTTCAAGGTGCGCCGAGGGGGCTGCGCCTGGTTGCCGGACGAGGCTGCCTATTCCTAAGGTTTTATGCCATCATACATCGCATGCGAATACAGCAGCAACTACGATGATAAGCGCGCTATGATTTCTAAGCTCATGTGTCTCATGATAAGTGATGGGCTGATACCAGTATGGGTAGTGCTCTTGTCTGATCTCTATTGCTGCAGGTATACAGACAAGTGTCTATCTCTACTCTGCCGGATACGCACGTTTGTATGCTACAATGGAAATCATAAATGGCGCTGCTTATATATTTTTCCGCTTATAACGATGTATATAGCGAGAAAGCCGTGCTGGGCGAGCGGGCGGCTTGATGGGGCGGCTGGACTAACCTTACATGTGGCGCCCGCTTCGCTTTGACGCCATGACCAGGCTGCGGCAGAGAAGGACGTGGAGCTGCTGGAAGACTACCTGGAGGAGCAGCGCGAGCAGGTGCGGTGCTCTGCAGCGCGCGGCTCTCGCATACCTATCCGGGTGCCCCCCTGGCTGCTCATTGGCGAGGGCTGTCTGCTATTCGCAGGCAGAGCGGCTGGCGTGCCAGAAGAAGATGCTGCTGAACCAGGTGCTAAAGCTGGAGTGGAAGCTCGAGGAGGCGGCCGAGGCGGCCGCAGAGCAGGCGGATCAGCTACAGTCGGCGCTTGCCGAGGCCAAAAGGGTCAAGGACCTGGAGGTGAGCTTTTCGGGGACGCAAGATGGCCTGCTGAAAAATAGTAGTGTTATATTTCCACCCGCGTGTCACGGGTGGTCGTGGCTGTCGGGATCTACTTGCTGACGTTTCTCCTGGCTTGCTATCGCGACGCAGTCGGCGCTTAGCGAGGCGAACGTGGCGGTAGCCAAGGTCGAGGAGCTGGAGGTGCGCCGGTCGAAGGAGGCAGAGGGCTCACTCGTACAAACGCTGTATTTAGACTTCCGCACATTTTCACGTGTATGTCGAATATTGCGCTGACAACGCGTTACGACCGGGGTCATACGGCAGGCCGAGCTGGCGGAGGCGCGTTCCCAGCTGCTGGAGCTTCGGAGGTCGCAGGCAATTGGCACGCCGGTGGGGTCCAGTGGACCCCCGCGCGTGCCGCCCCTCGTGCGCATCCCCAACGACGTGACGATGAGCATGGTGGACAGCGCGCGCGACGGCTGGGCGGCGCCCGCCACCGTCGAGACGCTGCTGCCCAAGATTGTTGCGCTGTGGCAAGAGCTCAGCGTGCCGCTGCTGCATCGCTCGCGCTTCTACCAAGCCTTCCGCGGCAGGTGCGAGCCACGCATCGGTCTCATTGTATTGGCGGGCTGCCCTCGAAGAGGCGGCTTCGCAGTTATCGAAAGGCGTCCCGCAACGCGAAATCCCGCTCGATAATGTAGAGGAGAAATTCGGAGCGAGCGAGTGCCTGTCGGCATTGCAACTAGTCGCGACCGACGTAACAGGGAACGGTCTCGCCTGTTCGCAGGGAGCTGTTCTACTACGACGCGGAGCACCGCAGACTGGAGCACATCGCGGCGCGCAACCGAGCTGCCGCGGACGCCACGCCGCGCACCGCAAAGGCCGCTGCAAAGCAGCAGCAGAAGGCGGCCCGCAAGCTGGAGTGGGAGCGGCAGTGGTTGGCGGCGCAGCTCAAGTGGTGAGGCGCCGTGCGAGTCGGCCCGCCCTGTGACCATGCACGTTGATCGGGTATGATGGCCGACCTGCGAGGTGCGCTGACGAGCGTGGCCGGGTCGGAACGCAGGGAGTACGAGGAGGCGGATCGCATGGCGATCCTGGATGCGTGGGGCGTGCCGCGCGACTCGAAGAAGCGCAAGGTGGAGCTGATGGGAAAAGTGTGGTCCAGCGACACAACTCAGGTGCGATGCCCGTGCTAGCTTGGCTGTGGCCGAGGCGCCATAAATATAACATACCATCAGACACACTCGTGCATAAATGCATTATATATATATATCTACAAAGGCTGTCAGATTACTTGTAAATGAATTACTTGTATACCCCATATAAAGTGATAAAACAGGTGTGTGTTTAGGGGGGGGGGGGGGCGCATTTTCGCAGGTACGAAACTGGTGCTAATTGCATTTCTCAACCTGAGAGACACTGAGCATCAACCGCTGCCTCTGAGACCAAATAAGCTGAGATGCGCCGATGGTCTGAATCGCAGAATGGTCGGAGCCATGAGGGCATGCAGCGGTCGGCGGACCTGGTGTTGGAGCTGCATGGCCAGGACGCGACGGAGGGCATGTGGGAGATGGTGTTTGGCAAGGAGGCCGCGCCCGCGCGCAGCAGCAGCGCTGTGGGGCTGCCCCCTGGCTTTGAGCGCGGCATCATGCGCTCCTTCTCCACCAATGCGGTCACCAACACCATGAAGGCAGTGGTCAAGACGCCCATGCGCGCGCTCACCACCACCATCAAGTACTACCCCAACCGTCACGTGTCAAATGCCTGTGCTTCCATCTGGATTTTTTGTAATTTATTTTGCCATTGCCGGCTAGTTTAGTATTAGCATTGCCTGTACTACAGCGCTTACGCGCGTCTGGTACCCCGTATCGATCAACAACTAAGGAACGGTTATTGTTTGTGCAACAGGAGCCCTGGAGGCTGGCTGACCCCGCGGAGCAAGTCCCGGATCAGCTTCAGCTCAGCACCCGGGACGCCCAGCAGCAGCTCCACTGCTACCACGCCTCGCCGCAACCTCGCATCCATGGGCGGCGTCATCTGAGAGCGAGGGCCCAAGCCCCCAAACGCAGATGACAGTCCGTTGGTACACAGCCTGCGCAGCGCTGTCTTAGGCCTAGTTATTACTCGCTGCTGGACAACAGCGCAGCCTCTTACTCCAGACTCCCTTCTCCCTCACCCCCCCCTTTCAGGTATTCATCATGCTTGCTCACACAGCTCCCCATCGCGGCATGGCAGCAGATGTAATTGATTTATCCCATGCCTTTGCTGACTGCCTGAACAGCCACTTAGACTTCATTCCTCAAGCTAGGAATGCCGCCGCACGCGGACAGGTCAGGACGCCTGCCTTGCAACCTGGCGAGGTGTGTGAATTGCACCAACCGATGAGAAACAAATCATGCTGAAACAACTTGCTAGGTAGTTGTTTCCATTCCAAAAGAGAGAAATACTACCTAGCTACATTTCCACTGTGCAAGTGCGAATCAAATACTTCAAATAATGGGTAGTCAATAATGATATGTTTCGCAGTGCAACTATAGATAGGGATGCTATAAAGCGACGACGACGGGTGTATATTATTTTAATGTACAATAGGGGTGCCAATGCACCAATAAGAACCCTACGTTTTCCGGATATACGATTTTCCCGGCGACATGGCGATCAAGAGTCAGCGTCATATGATCATGGGGGACGAGGTCAATGCGAGTGTGCCCCCCCCCCCCCCCCCCCCCCCGGCCGGATTTGACACATTATATCCTTTATGCTCGCAGTGGTAGAGCTGTGCCGTTTTCTCTTTTTGCGCTTGACAGTAGTTGACACAAGAGCGATTACAATACGTCGTCGTGAAATTTGACGGGTATACAATAATAATATCAGCACTAATGTATAGAGAACCTTGCCTTCAGAGGGCTGCACGCTACGCATTTTAATTGGCCGACGATCGTATTCGAGTTCGAACAGCCGGGCCGTAAGACGGCTGGCATGCTTAGCACAAAGACTAAACAGGAACAAAGTTGTAGGAAATATAGAGAACTTCCACAGCAGTAGTGATGCGAAACAGCGCAGTGACTACAATGTTGCGTTGCATAACAACAAACACCAGTAGCACAAAACCGATGTTCTTGCACCTTATTGCACCTCTTCACAACGCAGTATCTTATTACAAGAAGGCTCAAATCGGGTAATTGCATGCAACATATGAGACGGACATTCGATGTAGTTGCGCTATATAGTTTTTTCGTCTAGAATGGACCTCTGCTGACTCACGGCTGACATGCATGACATCATGTTCTTATTCGCAGCAGTGCTCTTACATAAACGCGTCGACACGCCACAGACCCGTAGTTGCTATATCTATTACCCCAAATGCGAGATGTGATGTTCTGCGGTAATGCAATGATGCACGTGGTACGGAAATACGCGTGCCCAGTGACTATCACAATGTCACGATGCCAGTATGTCGTTCATTTGAAGCATGGTTCCGTGCAATTTTGCCTTTGACCCTTTTATGGCATGATATAATACAGTGGCCATCCGAGTTTTTGGATTTTATAGGTAAAGAAGCTGTTTATATTACGGCAACGGTGCCGCCATAGATCTATCTAGATAGCATAAATATTAATAAATAATACAACATGTAGGTGCTGCGTGCCGCCGCCGCACTACGCGGGTTCATCAGTACTTGAGTACTTGACGCCACATGCCGCACGTGCTGATGATGATGCCGCGGTGCTTGATGTGCTGATTACATGAACTGATATTCTTTCATGACTACCTACTGTACCCTGATGGCGGCATCAGCACGCTCGCGCGGTTTGAGCGACGATGCTGCTCGAGTGCCCGTAGGGCATCAACTAAAAGTACTCGCGATTGACGATGAGGTGTTGACGACGAAGATCGCATCACTATGCGCGGCGCGGGACGGCGGCTTCTGTAGCAAACCGCGCGCCTCATTCGTCGTCATCTTCATCGCGCGGGCTTTACTGGGCGTCTGTGCGCGGGCCCTGTCGTCACTGCTCGCGTTCTGCGCATCTACCGACAGGTGTTGGTACTCGGCATCATATCATCAGGCCATACTCCGAAACCACCCCTACATCGAGCTTGACACACCGGTTCGCGTAGGTACTCGTTTCTAAAGACCGCAAACGGGTCTCAAATCCGAGATGTGTAGCTGGCAACGCTTTTTGGCTACGTGGCACGCGCTACGTGCGTATAATTAGCACGTGACCGCTCGCGCTCCTCCCTCATCATCCCGCCGTCAGCCCCGTCCCTGCCCGCGACACACAAGACGAGGCACCTGAAGCCCACCACAAGCCTACGTTAGGGCGCTGCTAACGCGGTATGCGCGTGATGGTGCCGGCCGGTGTGTCCGATTGGCATCGGTGGGGCGGGATGGGTTGGCGAGACGGGTGGTCACGTGGGCTCTGAGTTTTGATCAAATGACGGTATATTTGACTATATCAACCGGATACTAAGTATTTCTCGTGCTCTTTTCGGTACCTGCATCTCAGGATTGTGACCCCGCTATGCATAGCTTCTAGCCCGGGAGGATTTCATTTAGCGAGTACCCGGGGAACCGGTGTGGATGGTTTCGGAGCAGCGCAGCGCTTATCAGCAGGTACTGGCTTGACGGTTTCGGAGCAGCGCAGAAGCTCCAGTAGCATATCCGTAGTCGCGTCGTTCATTGGATTTCCTGATTATGCTGGGCTATCGTGGACATCGCTGGCGATCGCTCGCGGCGGGCGCGCGCCCCCCCCCCCCGCCGCGCGTACGACTTGTATTCGCGAGCAGCTCGCCGCGCGCGGCGGTGGAGCCGCGTACCTTTTTCACCTGACATCGCCTTGACGCCCCATTCGTCCTGCTTTGCTGGCGCGCGTGCGATTTCATTTCCGCCAGCGGCCCTGTTATACTCGCCTACGGCGCTCAATACCGACGATCAGCAGCAGCGGCGGCGGCGTACGCACTGCACCGCATCTGCCACGGCGGCGGCGTGAAGGTGCAAAGCCCGAGAGCCCCGCGACAGGCATCAAACACTCAGGTTGGCAGAGGTCCTTGCTCTCGGGTGCGGCGCCACCCGACCGGCTGCCGCGCGCTCCGCAAGCAACGTCCGCCGATATGCACAAGTTCCTGAAGCGGCCGGCAGACGGCGGCGGGGCGGCGGGCAGCGAGGGCAAGGCCGCCAAGCTAGACGACGGTGGGGGCGGGCCTGTGCCCGAGCCACGCACGCTAATGACCTGGAACTGCAACGGCCTTACCGGCAGGTGCGGCGCTTGCGGCCGACGCCCCACTACGACGATAGGGTTCGCGCCGGCGAGGCAAAAAAATGACAGTCCAAATGATATTTGTAAAACGACATCTCGCCTCTTTTGCCCTCCCTACCCCCTGCGGACGGCGTCTAGCGCGGTGGCGTTGAGTGGACGGGCGCTGGGGTCGGGCCTGCCGCGACGCAGGGCGAACAGCGAGGCGCAGGCGGAGGCGCTGCGTGCGATGGTAGCGACGCACGCGCCGGACGTGCTGGCGCTGCAGGAGGTGCGGATGCCGGCGTCTGCGCCCAAGGGCGCCAAGAAGGGCGATGGCCAGCCACGCAGCCGGGGCACCCCCAATTCCACCACGCCTGCGGGGCGCAAGGATGTCGATACTGTGGGGCGCTTGCTCCGCACTGGCGACTTGGCCAACTATCGAGTAAGCAACCTGACAATGGGACCCCTCCCCCCCCCCCCCCCCCCAACCGCGCGCACCTTTCCCCTTCTGAAAGGGGAAATGATGCCATAATATACAAGACAAAACAGCTGCTAAATCTGATTGAACCTTATTGTCATCAGAGCAAATAATAACGGCTACGTTGTTGTCTCTAAGAGGCACTGCAGTGAGTATACTTAAGGTACCCACGCTCGCATATTTTTTCACTATGTAAAAGCATCGCGTCTCACGGTTCATTGGTGCACTTTTTTTTTTTAAATCTCTCTCTCTCTCTCTCTCACACACACACACACACACGCACATGTCCTGTCTGCTGTTGAGCGCGTGGGAGTATGGCGCAGGTGTTCTACTCCCTGTCGGACTGGAAGTACGCTGGCTCTGCGCTGCTGGTGCGCCGCCCCTGCGCGCCTGCCCGCGTGCGCTACAGCCTGGAGGAGGGCGCGGGCGCAGGGAAGCACCACCCGGACGGCCGCGTCATCATCGCCGAGGCGCGACACCGCCCCCCCACCCCCCTTTTCCCGTCCATCCAACACCTGCTCACCCTCCCCTCCATCCTCCAGGCACTCACTTCAATCTGATCTCCGCCGGCGTTTTCTTCATGACCGCGCACATGAACCGGCAGGCTCCAGGATGGACACTTCTATTCATGCATGAGTAGTAGAGTGGTGGCATCCAACACGCCGTACAGAGCTCACTGTCCCCACTCGATCCTGGGGCTTGTTGAGGAAAGGGGGGCCGGGGGGGGGGGGGGCCAGGGCTGGCGTACAACTATTGTGACGCTGCTCTGGCGGCAATGTCTGTCCCCGCCAACCTCCTTCCATTGATGCTACGTCTACGCTGTGTGGCTGATGGCGGCACCTACGCGGCCCAGAGGATGGGTGGAACATCGGTGCATGTAGGAGGTCAACATCATACGCGCACTGCAGGGATCCACAGCATCGGGAAGAAACTGTGCGTGTGTGTGTGGGCCGGGGGGGGGGGGGGGGGGGGGCATGATAGTGGAGAGGGGGGCTCTTGTGGCTTCACTGACCCAGCTTACATCCCCTCGTCGATATTGTGACACTGATACTGACCGACCGACTGCCCATCCCTCACTTGGTTGCGCTGCCATGCAGTTTGAGACCTTCGACCTACTCGCCACGTACTCTCCAAACAATGGGTAAGTGCCCACCCCCCCCCCCCCCCCCCCCCCCGCCCTCCCCGGCCTCTTCATCTGCTGCTTTCGTCCCTAGCATGGTGGTGGTGGTGGTGGTGTGGGGGGGGGGGGGGGGGGGGTCATGACGGGCCTATAGACCCCGCTCCCCGCCGCGGTTCACATGCCCAAGAGGCTACGCCGGCTGCGCCTGGCTGAGCTGTTGCGGCTGCCCCTTTATGAGCCTGTCTGATCAGTGTGGATATGTGCCCCCCCCTCTCCTCCTAGGTGGTCGGAGGAGTCCTTTGCCCGCCGGCGGCAGTGGGATGCGGAGGTGACTGCCTTCCTGCGCCGCCAGAGGGAGGCGGGGCGGCCGGTGGTGTACGTTGGCGACCTCAACGTGGCGCCCGAGGTGCGCTACAGCAGCCCTATCGCACCGCAAGGACTTGCTCCACGCACCTGCCTCGGAGCCTGCACCTCTGGTGGCGGGATGCGGAAGGAAGCATGCCATAGTTGGGGTTGGCATACAGCTGTATATGCACCGGCGTTTGACTTAACACTCCGAGCACCGTGTTGCCCTGACCCATACTTTTGTATCTGATCTATATGCCACTAACTCGGTGTTTACGGTGTTTTAGGGTTAAACCCTAAACCCTAAAACGGGTGCCGCCACATTCTAAGAACCAGTAATGTAAGCCCCGAATTGGGCATGAAACCCATTGTAGAAACACTCGCTATGATTCGGCTATAGGTTCGTCTACATCTGACCTCTCACAGGCCCGGCAAGCTCGTGTTCACGGTGTCCTTACTACCGTGCCGGCACCCGTGGACATCTTGTGTAGCACACAACCGTGTATACACAATTGTTCCCGTGTACGTATGTAAATCCATAATTCCATGTCGTTTATCCCATCCTAAACCTGGACAAAATCATTCTCACGGAAGTATCGGCAGCGGGAAGCCAGCGATGGAGCCCACGACCCACGTATCAAGCACCGATCCCAAGCTCCGAAACCGATACACATCACGCATGAGCCGGTCGCCACGTTACAGCTGCTGCACACAGGCAGCCTTTGATATGGCAACGCCGAGGGGGGTGGCCCACACTGATGAGTCGGTTGCGCTACCTCGTCAAGTTGTCATGCCACGTCAACCACGTCGCCGCCCCAGGACAGCATCACTTTGTGTCCCCCATGGAGCTGCTTGCAATCCCAAGCCAATGCGGGCTTTTTGGCAGCGGGCAGCCAGCGATAGAGCCACTGACCTAAGGCTCACATTCAAATTCTGAGCTCCGAAACCACTACACATCACGCATGAGCCGGTCGCCATGTTACAGCTGCTGCATACAGACAGTTGTTGATATGTCAATGCGGCCGGCGGAGGGCGATACACGGATGAGTCGGTTGCGCCAACTCATCGAGTGTCATGCCACGCCAACCATGTCGCCGCCCCACGACGGCATTGCGTTGTGCCCCCCAACAGAGCTGCTTGCAATCCCAAACTAAAGCAGAGTCAGTCAGGGCGGATACGAGGTCTTCATGCCACGCGCCTCTTAGCTACACCACACTTGGTCAACGGCAACCTTGTCGATGGTTTGCCCTTTGTGCCCGCAGGACATCGACCTGAGCCACCCCGAGTTCTTCCGCACCCGGGAGCCGGAGGGCGCCGGCCGCGGCGGGCCCAAGCCCCCGGCGCCGCAGGACCCCGACGACCGCGGGCAGCCCGGGTGCACCACCAACGAGCGCCTCCGCTTCTCCCGCATGCTGGAGGCCGGCGGCATGCTGGTGCGCCACTCCGCCCTCCCCACCCTGATCAGCTCTACCCCACCAACTCCCGCCACTGCAGCATGTACTTGACTTTATGCAATGAGCGCCGACTCGCCTAAAAACTAAAAGCCTTATCATAAGCCTCTATCCCGTATGTTGGGTGCATGCAGCCCATAAGAACATTATTTCGCTACAGCTCTGCTGTAGTTTTGTCTGCATTTGACCTCTGGAAGGCAGGGCAGGTTCTATTCGCAGTGGGTTCCTGGTGCCGCAATCATTGGCACCCGTACCTGCATCTAGATACAAGCGGCCCATATCGGTATTTCTGTGATTCGCATACCATCTCCCATCCCAGCGGAGCAATAACAGTACGGTTACCACGCTAGCTCGGCCAAGGAACACCACGCCAGGCAAGCCACAGGACTCAAGCTCCGTAGCCTTTTGTATTCATAATCGGGACTATTCCTAGTTATTATCCACGCTACTTTATATTACCTTTATTCCGATATCAGTACGACACGGGTACCTGTAGTCGCCCGTCCCCCCGAATGCTTGTTTGTGTTACTACGGCGAGTCAATGTATTGCACTCGACCGCTCGCACTCGTTGCCTGCTGGTACCTGTACGGTCTGCAAATAGCGTACCCGCATCATTGTGAGGGGCGGCATGGAACCCGCGTATGTATATTTATATATGCCCTCTAGCAGTTGGTTCTACGATGCGAGTTTTGTGTGCGTGTGCGTGTGTGTGGTCATTTTTTTCGCCCCCAAGACAGGACTGGCTACTATTTGGTACATCTGCTCGTTCCTTGCTACTGGGACCCTTCATTTGTATATAGCCAATGGGATTATGTGCTTGTGGGGCGGAAGGGTAAGACAGTGCGTTGCGGGCGTCGTGGGCACTTGATGATGAGTTGAGTCCAGCTCCATTGACAACCCCACGACACCAAGCAATTTGGTCTGGATCGGCATTTGCGGCCAGGAGCCGCATTTACCCTCATGGAAGCATGCTGCACCCTGAGATGTACGGATAGCCGCCTGGCGCCCCGCCGACTAAGGGTTCGCTCGGCGCCCCACCCGCAGTACCCCCCCTGAGTTGCTCCGCTGCTTGCCCCGCTGCCGCATGACGCAGGACGCCTACCGTCACCAGCACGGCGACGAGCGCGGCGACGACGAGGCCGCCTTTGCGGCCGGGCCGAACTTCACGTGGCGCGGCAGCCCCGGCGTGCAGGTCGCGGAGCACGGGCGCTACTATGCGAAGGTGCGACGCGGTGTTTTTCAAGTCGTTTTGGCATTTGTAGTACCCCGCTAGCAGTACCCGTACGGGCAGTCTCTCGCCCTGGCGAACTTCGGGCGACCGTTGCTGCCTCCAACCGCCGCTACAATCCACCCCCCGCCACCCCAGGCCGGCTCACCGAACTCGCTTCGGGCACGGGGGTGCCTCCTTGGCACTAGGTGGCACGATCGGCTGCCGCAACTATTGGCCAGCGATCGTTGAGGCGAGCTTTGAGCCTCGTCTAGCGCGATTTCCCCCCCTTATTTTCCAGTTTTGCGGTTCTCGGAACACGGGTCTCGGGCCGCAAGACTGCGCCCGCCATCTGTTTCCGATTTGCTTCAATATGAACAGGGGCCTGAGATTCGCCATTTTAAATCTGTCGTTATTACGTCTGTTGTTACATTGAGCCGGAAATGGCAGCGCACGTTGGTTACACACTGCGTTTTTAAAGCTTTTTGTGTGTCGGCACCGCCCGTGGATTGGGCGCCATGTATGGAGCTCTCCATTCTCGGGGTCGTGTGGAGGGGTCAGCACGACCAAGGGGACGCATCAGTCTATTCGATGAGGCTCGTACTACAAAAGGGGCGACTCATTTTCCCCTTCGCCGCATCGACGCCTTGGTTTCTACGTGCACGCCACATTTGCTTGAATGAACGAGAGCCGCTTTCGCACTCGGGCCGTACTGGATACGGCATTTTTTGCCATGGGAGGTTGGTCAGGATGTGGGCGGCGGCTCTACCGAGCCGATCGATATCGATGAGAATGTCAACGGCCCCTCAGTGTCTCTGTTGATGATTACATGAGCTAGACGCAACATTCAAGAAATCCACACAGAAATCCAGAAGGAAATCCAGTGTCTCTGTTACTCTGTTAGAAGAGTAACAGAGGCACTGAGGGGCCGTTGATGGCAGCAGCGCCGAGCCTTCAATGGCCGCCAACATCTCCTGGCTTCACCAAGGCGTCCGTTGCCTCGGCACGCAGGCCATGCGGATCGACCACCTGCTGGTGTCCACGGAGCTGCAGCAGCGGGTGCTGAGCGCCGACATCCTGGGCCACGGCCCCGACATGCAGGGCTTCCTGGGCAGCGACCACTGCCCCATGATGCTCACGCTGAGCAAGCCGCCGCCGGGCACCTAGGCGTGCCTTTTGCATGTTGTCCAGCCACGCACAACAGCCATCTAACCTTATCGCCTATTCCAGCGGATCCCTTCCACGCATGGCAATTTGCCAAGCGCAGCAACCAACGAGACGTGGGATAGCTTGACTTGCGCAGAGCTGGGCAGCACATATCCGAGCTGATTCCCATTTCGGCGATTGTGAGACGTGGATGGCTCTTAGCGCTTGCCACCTCTCCTATTAACATCGCCACAAACTCGGCATGGGTGGCGGAAACATCACAGTAGGCGCCAAGCATGGAGAACCGAGATGTTACAGAAGCATTTTTAATCCCCCCCCCCTCTCGGCCTGCAGCAAACGCCATGCTGCCGACATCGAAATCGAAGATTGCAACTTTGTTCCTGCCAGTCTTCCAACTACACCGGTCAGCTGTCTTACGGCCCGGCTGCGTGAATTGCACAGGGTCAGCTATATCCTGAAGCATGATGGCCCTGTGAAGGTGAAGTTACTGCGGAAAATATGCTCGAGGGCGGTCACAGATCTATGCGCCGGCGGTGTAAGAACGTCTACACTGTCAGCTTTCTGAGAGAAGTGGGCAAGCTGCCGTAGTGTACGAGTAGGTTTAATGACATTGTCGGGAGTCGTTGCTTCTGTTTGTTGATGTTTTGTGAGAGGAGCTGCCATGAGCCCTAATTGCGCCGAGCTGTTCAAAGGAAGAATACGCATGCAACTTAAGATTTCCGTGTGGCCTTCAGAGGGCAACACGGGACGTAAGACTGCCGGCCTGGTTTGCATCAAAGCCTAAGCGGGAACAGAATTGTGAGAGGTTTCAATCTACGATTTTGCTCTCAGGCCCACCGCGTCGAACAAAACATTCACAGCGCAAATGAGTGTGACGTGGTGAGCGGACATCGCTGTGATGGCACGGCGACGTTTGTGCAACAATGATCTCCGCCATGGATGCCTCGCGCCAATTCCCCCCCCCCCCCCCCCTTCCATGCCCATGCCAATCATGCACCAACACATGTTGTCGGATAGGCTGAACACTTGGAAATGAGGTGGCCCGCTCGGAGTGGAGGCATGCTGCGCTGTGGGTACTGCCTAAGCGTGCTTTCATGCGCGGGATGTTGCTGAAAGCTGGAGATTCCGCATGACTTAAAACAGTACTTGCAGGCGCGCGCGGCAGCGAGCGGGGTATATTGTCAGTTGGAATGGCGATGCTGTGTTAGTGCTCGTTCCAGCATTCCCACAATACCGTGGGCTCGGCCTTTCTTGGAATCCGTGAGGTGCAATGGCGATGAAGTAGGTACGGTGCGGCGGAGGAGAGGGAGTTAAGGGACCGGGAGGGGAAGGAGGGGGGGGGGGGGGGGGGGGAGGGCGCTCAGCCCACGGAGCGCACGGAGCCGAGGCCGCCGTCCACGCCGAGCACCTGCCCCGTGATGAACGAGTTGGAGGGGTGCAGCAAGAACTCGAGCGCCGCCGCCACCTCCTCCGGCTCGCCGATGCGCTTGAGCGCGTGCATGGCGGTGGACGCCTTGAGCGCGGCCTCGCTGCTGGTGATGCGCTCCGTCATGGCCGTCCGAGTCTGCTCATATGGGGGGGGGGGGGACGGGGGGGAGAAGGTGATCAGACGGGGGCCAATCCCCGGGGGCTGGCGCTCGCTGGGGATGTGCAGAATGGCGCTGGGCAGGTGTGGCATTGCGGCAAGCGTCGTTGGGGCGGCATTGATATTGCGGTGGGAGATCCGGTCGCTCTCCATATACAACACTACTGCGGAGGGGTGCAATGGGTCGGCGCGGGAGGGTGTACTGCACCGAGGGTGAGGTGTAAGAGATGCGAGATCGCAGGCCAGAGCGAGTACTTAATCGCCAGCTGGCTGACATCTGAGCGGGGATAGGAGCAAGGTGGAGCGTGCCGATGGGCAGGTCGCATTGCTGACGGGTGAGAAAGGGGTGGAAAATGGCAATGGCAACGATGCCTAATCAAGCCATAATGTAATATAAGTCATATAATGTCATATGACATAATTGTCGATATAATGTAATATAAGTCTCAATAAAGTCATATAATGTAATATAATATAATAGTCGATTGTCAATGGCGATGATAACGAGACTAGTGGGGATTGTTCTACATTAACAAAGATATCGCAAGCCACACAGAGGGGTCCCCTGCCTTGGGATCAAGGATAGGCAGGTGAGGATGGGGAGGTAAGGGAGACGCTCGAGGGGTGGGATGAAGGGGGGAGGGGGGGGGGGGGGTTCACCAGGCCGGGGGCGACCACGTTGAGGCGGATGTTCTTAGAGGCATACGTCGCTGCCGCGCTGAGCGCCAGGCTGGTCACCCCTCCCTGGCAAGGCAAAGCGGCGCGTCAGCATGCGCTGCTATGCTGGGCTGCTGGCTGTCGGCTGTCCGGCGGCGACTGCGATGGCACCTCGGAGGTGAATGGGGCTGTTGGGCGGGTGATGGAAGCAGCGGTGGCATCACGGTGCGGACCTTTGCCGCCGCAATCGCCTCGTGGTTCATCAGGCCGTGGCGTGCCACTGCGGCGCACGGGCGGAGGTGTCGTCAGTTGAGAGCGGATCGCATGGCACCGGGCGGCATGGCGGGAACATCGGGCTGGTAAAGGGGGGGGGGGTACCCGCGGAGGAGCACAGCGCAATGGAGCCGCCGCCGGACTTCATCATGGCCTTGACAGAAGGCCGTAGGATGTTGAAGGAGGAGACGAGGTTGATGTTGAGCGTGTCCATGAACTGCAAGCGCATAGGTGGGTGGTGAGCAGCAGGGGGAAGTATTACGGAGTGGATGAGGCAGCAAGGCGCAAGGCATGGGTCGGGGGGGGGGAGCTGTGCGCCGCACCTCCTTGTCGGTGGTGGTGTGCGCGGCCTTGAGCAGCACGGAGCCAGCGCAGTTGGTGACGCCATCGACGCGGCCGAAGGCCTTCACCACTTCCGCAATGCTGGCGTCCACCTGCCAAGGACGCAGTGACAGCTCAGCCCCTGACGCCATCCCTCTAAACAAACAACATTAGTCACATCCCATAATACTAGTGGTCAAGCAGCCGCTTACAGCTCTAATTATACAGGCACGCGGTGTTGAGTTCAAGACTGGCTAGGTCTAAGGACTAACACACTAATAGATAGTACAATCATGGATGATTACGGATTGCCATTTCATGTATCCAGCCAGCTCAAGGAAACCGGACATTTTCAAAGCTAGTCCTTGTCGACTTCAGGGAAGGTCAAAAGAGGAACCTCCGGGCGGTCCCCACCTCCTTGGGCTGTAGCACGTCGGCGATGAGGGGCAGGAACGACGCGGAGTCCAGCGGGCGACCGGCGCCCGACTGCAGCTCCTCCTGCAGGGCGCTGAGCTTCTCCTCGCTCCGTGCGATCAACGCCACCTACCGACAGGCCAAGAGAAGCACGCAGCAGGTGGGGACTCAGGCTAGGACCCCTCTCACGCTGCCGCAGGAACCGCGATGGTAACGACTCGGAGCGGCGGCTGCCCGGCGGGAGGAAGAAGGGCGTGGGGGGCTCTCGCCTTGGCGCCCTTCTGCGCGATCAGCTTGGCGGCCAGCGCCTTGCCCACGCCCCCCGTCGCGCCGAACACCGCGTACACTGGCTCCGTTACTGGGATCGGGACGGGTGCAAAGCGCGATGGGTGGCGACGGCGCTCAGTCGCTCAGTTCCGAGCCGGCACGAGTATTCGGCCGTCCACTCAAAATTGGATCAACACAGGAGGGGCTGGCGCACCGGCTGCGGCGGAGCGAATCATGAAACGGGACGCCATGGTCTCTGCTGCGGCTATATGTTACTCCTACTCCCGACGACTCGCAGTTCGTGCGTAGGTGCCGGGACTGTTGTGCAGCAAACACTATGATGTATAGAGAGTGGTGACGGTGTATACTTGGGTCGCCAGCGGTGTGTGCGACGGCTGTCTTATGTGATTCAATTGCTGGGGACGTTCTAGTCGCCAGGCGGGATGTTGATCGAGCGGCGCGCACTGCAGTGACGACGAAATCTGGCGCGCTATCGTCGTCGCGAATAAGCAGCGGTGCTGCCTACTGAAAGCGGGATGCGTGGCACGCTACGGTGACAGTGGTTTCGGAGCACTGCTCACTCTGCCGCGCCGGTGCAGCCCCGGCGGGAGCAGATGCCGGCCCAGCGAGCTGATGCAGTTCGATGAGCGCGCTTGCGCTCGATGCTACTAGTCGCTACTGCTGCGACGATCGAGAACGAGTAAGGTGATATGCAAAGGTGGGATATTATTAGTCGATGCGCCACCGTGTTGTACCGGTGATACTGGATACTCTTGAGCATCGGCGGGGGCGGTTGGACGGACAGAGAGTGTGGTTTCGGAGCGGGCAACAACGATACAACACCATTGCAGCAGCATGGAGATGCAATCACCCGCACGATTTGATGCGATTATGGTTTCGTCATGGCGCCATATTTCGGCAGGCACTTGATCTTCAATAAAGGACTGCATGCTACTGGGCCAGGCAGGTGACCCTACGCAGGTTCGTGACTTCATGTAGCCGGGGCCGTAAGACAAAGCTGAGCAGCTCGCGCTTGGTTCGCCGACTAGGAACAATAGATAACAATAGATGTAACAAATTTCAATTACAATTTCGGCACGCGGTAGCATGTACAGTCCGCCACAAAATTCTCACCCCACTTTTCGAGCTGTAATTTCATATCCATCGGGTTTAAGCCCTTGGTTGATGCAAGAATCAATGATTGTGCGCCCTTCCATGTGCAACAAGTAAACACGGCGATGATGCCTTGTGCGCGGGTAGCCCTTACTCGCTCTGGTTGTGCTCCCGCCGCAACAAGTATTGGTTTGCGTACTGCTACTCAATACCGACGACATATTCGACGACATGCTGATGTCACGAGAGATGCGATTCTTTGTGTGCATATGAATGTGATTCAGGTGCACGGCCCGATGTCAAGAGTTGTCTTTAGTATTGTGGAGTGTATGCAGGGGGAGCGGCTTTCCACAACAGCGGCATGCACGCGTAGGAATAGACACTCAGCCTCACAGCCACTACCGCCCCGCCAAATCCAGTCAACTCCGAAATTCTGTCCAAGTCTGGTGCACACTGAAGGGTCGGGTTGTAACCAACCTTGCAGGGGCGTACAGCAGCTCCTGACCCAGAGGGTGGATGGAAGTGGCTGTATGCTGGGATTTTGTCTAGGGCATGTGGAGGGGCTCGCCAGCAATCGGGACAGTGAATCTTGCAAAAGGCGCATAGCAGCGCCACAAGCCCATAAACCCCGGGCGGGAAGAGGTAGTACAACGGCATGTTGATCGGCGGTGAGCTACTCGAGAAGCCAGGGCCTTAGGGTACATAGGGTAAAACGAAAACGGGCATTCGGCCACCCCACCCCCTCGGCTGTATTTCCACCGCTACACGACCTAAGAATCGTATCGGTGACCTACAGGTAGATGGCTATGAAAGGAGCGCCCCTACCCACCACATCCGGTCACGACGAGAAGTCACAACCCGATAAATTAAGCTATTCATTATACAAAAGTGCGCCAACGACCCGTGCAATATAGCCAACGGGGGTGCTGACATGGCGATAAGGCCGGAGGCATGTAGGGCAAGACTTGTGTGTGGCAGGGCATGTACTATATTATCTGATTTGACTAAATTGCTTGTAATTTAAAGGAACCTATCAGGTTGGACAACGTGGTGCCATGTAATCCGCCGTTGCGCGCGTTGTCAAAGTGGAAATACATTTCACGATCGGAGCGGTCGTCGGGGGCAAGCCGATGATTGTCATGCAGTTGCTCCTGTCACTTTGGGGCACTGGGCCGCGCTAGTGAGCAGGGCGGGGGGCAAAGCCGCAAGAAGAAGTGGCGGCACGGTTGAACTGGCATGTGGCCTGATTCCAGATAGAGAACGACATCAGCACATCCATCCCATAGCAAAGTCCATGATGGGCGAAGAAGGGGGTCAGGGGGGTCGTCTGAGGCTTGGCTACCTCATGGACACAGGGGCAGGGCAGGCTGGCTGCCATCAATGCTACCCAGCATCATCCACTCACGTGCCAGCAGAGAGGTGGCCACCGGGACCAGTACAAATAATCATTTACACCATGCTGACCTCACATGCATGTTAACGGGCCCAATATGCAAGTGCATGCTGTCCTCAGTCTTTCTGGCGCCCTTCCGAGAGCCTATATCCATCCTCCGGTCTATGGGTTCTGCAAATACTGCATTCCATCTCTGGGAGTACAACGCGTTGAAAAAGCCTCAGCTAGAGGCACCCGACGTGCCAGGGTATTCGCAGTCTATGTGCGTCAGAGCCCCCCCCCCCCCCCCCTATGTCATCCGATGCCGCAGACCTGGGTGGCAGCATCCTCCCAGTTCGCTCTGCCTCGGGCAGTTGACTCCCAATTGCTGAGGACTGCTTCACACCCAAATATGAAATCTGTTATCAGACGGTGTAATGGAGACGAACGGGGCCAACCCTGCTGTCTGTCACCACGCCCATGTCCAGATGCGGTGCCTGCTCGTGCAGCCCCGCCAGGTGTGAGTGTGCCCGCGGGCATGACCTCAAGCCCTCCCCAGACACCCGTGTTGGCGGCGTACAACCCTGTGAGGCTCCCCAAGTTGCCGCCTGGCAAAGGGTTTGCCCACACCTGGACACACACCTGCGGCACAGCGCCTGGTCGTGTCAGCCAGAGTGATGTAGAGGGTTTCTCATCCTGTCTACGCCAGGCTGGCTCAGTGGTTGCAAACCACTCTGCCCTCTCAGAAGTTGCCCATCCCAATAGCGGTCAGGCATAACTACGCGGTAGACAACTACGCGCTGGGAATCTCATGGGTTCCTATGTCGTGTCATCAGACTGCCGCCAGTGCATCTGGCCTGGGATACCATCGTCATCATCATCATCAATACTGAAGAAGTACACTATACATATATACTACACGCATTGACACCACTAAATCAATGATTACATCGTATTCATGTTATGGTAAAAAAGAAAGGCATCTAGCAAACGATGGCCATGAGGCAAATATACCGAACGAATATAAATGGTACCAACGTGCACACGTCATATGTCCAGATTGAGGGGTAAAATATTGAACCCCCCCCCCCCCCACTTCACTTTCCTCACCACAAGCCCCATTTGCTGGGTCATCCATCGAGAGTGAGACACCCAGTATTGCACACCTCAAACAAGGGAACCAGCTGCGCTGCGGAATATCGATTGCCCGTATGACACGTTCGCAACGCTGCTGCTGTCCCACATGCATGGTAGCGATGTAATGGCGGGGAGGGGTTGGGGGGACTCGGTACCTTCAGCCGGCCGGTGACCTCCTTCCATGACGCCCGCCCAGTGTCCGGGTTGAAGATTCCCGTGACGGTAGCCTGGCCGTCCGCGTCGGTGGTGGAGCCCTGCAGCACTCCATCCTCGCTCAGGATGAGGCTGTATTTGGTGGCCTTGCGCGTGCCACCTTCGTCATAGGTCCCCTCCCACACGACGGGCGCGCTCTGCGCGGTCAGCAAGCCGCCCACCGTCGAGCGGGGAGGATACTTGGCCGTCGCAGCCTTCGGCCACGCGGGGGGCGCGCCCGCCAGAAAGGCCGCCTCGCCACGGAACATGGCTCGCAGGTGCCTTGCGCGATACCAGCCTCTCGAGTTGCAGCCGATGACGATCAAGACTAACATCACCGCCCATATGCCGATCACGACAATCGCCACTGGAGAGCTGCCGTCGCCACCCCCGCTCGTACCGCCTGGGCCTCCTCCGACGCCTCCGCCCCCTCCCCTCCACCTCCCCCACCGCCACCGCCTCCGCCACCGCCACCCTTGGCCCCCGCGACAGCCATTGAGGCGCTGAAGATTACCGCCGCGAAGAAGCGGCTGGGCGGATCCATCCTCGTTGTCGAGGCCCCCGCGCTTCGGGAAAATCAAGGTCTCCCAGCGCGGGTTGCAGCGGGCGCTCACATATGTTTCAGTGTCCAGGACGAGATAGATAGGGGTAGTCGCTAGACGGAAATCGCGGCAGTCAGGTGCTTTATGGGGCGGACGTTGTGGCGACTCGAAGTGAGAGGTAGGCTGAGAGCGTGAGCGTTCTTTGCAGAATTTAAAAGTCTTTGATGCAGGAGTTCGGGTACTGGGGCCCCTCTGGGGCTATCAAGTGCGGCTACCGGAGTGTGCGGGCATCCTAGGCCGGCCGGCGGTTTGAAGCGTCGCCCCGCCTCGCTCGGGCACGCTGGGCACATGTGGGGTGCCTCAGTACCAACACCGGCCGGCCAACCAATAACGGATCGGCACCTGAACTGCGTGATGATCTCCCGATGATCTATTGATCATAACCGGAGTAGGATTATCATCCGACCCAGGTACCGTTAACGCTGGATGCACCGGTAGTTTAAAGTTGAATGTGGTTTCGCCAAAAAGGTCGCGCAGGCTTTTTACACTGCAGTAAGGATTAACAAGAGCCGAAATTGCCAAATTGGCAGAGGTGTAGTGAAAGCGTCGTGGAGGGATAACCGAGTCGGGGAGGGCGTGTGTATGAACACAGCGAAACTGGAAAAATGGCAGACCCAGCTGTCACGGCTGCTTTTATGTCTACTCGTGCTGCACACGAAGGAGCGTAGCGACGGGTAAACCTGTACCACTTACGTGGGACTTACGGGGGAGTAACCCGTACCATTTTGCAGCACATGTAGCCAAAAAGCGGTTAGGAGAGCTAGAAACCCCGCCATAAACTAGTTTAGAACATTTATTCAAGTTGAGTCTGGTTTTGCTAGTAAAGACGAGCGAACGAAGAGAGCGACAGTGAGATCGACGAAGCATGGGTAGCGCAAGATCACGGAGGGGGCACCGGAAGGGCCACCTATTGCATCGGAGTCGGTTGAACTTGGAAATGACAAAGGGGCGCGATGTGGCCGAAGAAGAACCACGCGCCAAGTGAAGAGAGGACGTTGGGGTCGAGGTAGTCCAGGGCGACGTCGGAGTTCGTCGTCCACCCGCCTTACACGCGGGTGTGGGACAACTACGTGACTCCGATGGATTTCGTAGCAAATAATAAGGCTACACCTTAAAAGGCGTGCCAAGATGTGGGAGGTCCATGAAATGCCGGCAGGACCGCAGGAAGGGCAACACTGACGAGAGGAATGGCCGTAGTGTGGAGCCAGTCCGTCATTGTAGCGGCAGTCTACGACTTGCAATGCTCGCTAGGGTTGACCGCCCCAAAGTTAGTCTCGGCCAAGGCAACGTGCCCCTAGGAGCCGACTGGACGTTGTCGATGCAGTGATACATGAGACGGGCGACGCGAGGGTGCTCCTTAGCGGGGAGGAGCAGGAGACGCAAGTCCTCGGGTCGGACCGCGCCGGCCGGCGCGGCCCTTCTCGCGGTACACATGTAGGATAATGTTGTGCGGTCAACGTGCAGGTCCCGCACTCGGACACGCTAATAAGCCCCCGGGCGTAAAACATGAAGTTATTAGCGACCACGGCCACGAGCGAGGGACCGGAAGTCGTACATATACTCGGGGGGGGGGGGGGGGGGGGGGGGGGGAGCAGAAACAATTAGCTCGGCAAGTTCCACGAAGGAGTAAGCTACATCGGCAGGCATTGAGACTCGCAAAGCGACAGCGTCCATGCAGCGTTGCCTCAGAGGGAGGATGCGACTCGCGGCGGTGCTGAGGTGCATGCCGACCTTAGCGATGGGGTCGATGTTGTGCAGTTCGAAGAACATGTTGATGGCCGACATATGTAGGGCTGCAACGACTTAGCCCCAGTGTGACCCCGCTCACCGATCCATGAGACGTGCCGAACGACAGTAGCAGTACTCGCCTATAGCGAGCTTATGTTTTCCGAATCGTGGCACAACTCGCGAACTGAGACAAGTTACGGGAGTAGCTCCGTAGAGTCTGGTCAATGAGGGAGTTGAAGAGGAGGTCGAGTGCGCGCTGGCCCAGCTCGTCAGAACCAAACGCCTCATGGAGACGTGCCCGAAGGGAAGCTATTCTGGGTCAGATGTCTCGGGCTCGTTAATACGTAAGTGCGTCGCTTGAACGACTCGGTGACATGGGGTCGGGCCATCCTGACAGAATAATCGGCGGCGTCCATCAAGTTGCCAGCAGTGGAACGGAAAGGCGGGTAAGACTGGGCACCAGTACGGGTTCGCGGGGCAAGCAACTCAGGTATAGGAAGGCCGCCCCGCGCGCCCGTCGCGCTCTTAGTGCGCGTCTCGCGCGAAACGTACACGCACGAATGACACAAGTCAACGTTTCCCGCGGTAACTGAGCGTTTTTCAATTGCCTTGGATGTAGCTGTACGCAGCTTGCGAAGTACAGCTGGAGACCGGCATTTGAAAATGCCGGTTTTCCGTGCCGTAGCCCGCCGCATAAAATGCGGCGGCTGTTAGTATGATTGCTCGTTCTCTCGTCGTGCTTACCGGCGCTCTGATTTACGTATGTTCTGCTGATATGTCACGAATCTAAGCACCATATGTCCCTCTTCCACCGCTTGCTGCTACATGCAGCCATCGTCTTACTTGTAACCCTATGCCATCGTCTTACTTGTAACCCCATGCCATCGTCTTACTTGTAACCCCATGCATCTATGTTGGGAACAACGATCACGAGGCTGGCCCTTCGGAGGGTCCGTCTCCGTTTGATAGGCGCGTCACTCAATTAGAGGACGCTATCAAGCAGGCTTCTCGCGACATCAAATCTGCTGAGGAGCTGTTTCTCTCTATTGAAGTAGAGAGATCTCGTGAGCACTACCGCATGCTCATCGATAATTACACCGCCCGAAGGACTGCTCTGGAGGCGCAGCTCGATGCTTTTATTCTCAGGGGCGAGGAAGCCAGCAGAATTCCGGAGGGAGCCAAAGGCAAGGCGGAGGCTCCTTCTGCTCCTTCTTCGCGTCGCTATTAACGCGCTCGGCGCAGAGCGGAGGACGACGACTCTGACGCCGACGACGACGAGTTCGGCAACGACTCTAAGCTGCTTCCTCGGGAGCTTCCCCAGCCTCCTTGAGGTTTCAAGGAGAAGCTCACTGGTAAAACTCGCGCTATCAGTACCCAACAGGAAGTTTCAGTTTATGGCGCTCGTCTTTTATATTACTTGGCAGCTATATGATACTATGATCCAAGTATACCCCGATATGAAGAAGGAGGTTCCCGCCAAGCGCCCCGTCCCAGTAAAGGAGATGAAGTCGTCCACTTCAGAGTGGACTGTACCTCGCTTTCTTAGGAATCTGCTTCGTACCACATACGAAGAAGCTATGATTCTGTGCCTCCGGCACAAGTTTTCCTCCGATACTGCCGACATGTATCGTGGAGGTGATATCTGCGGCCCGGATATGACTCTGTCCCCCAAAGAAAGAGCTCGTAAATCTATGAAGCTGACGAAGCCCTCTTATAGTATGGCGGAACAGGCTTCCACCAACATTGGAGGAGGTGGTCGTGGCGGTGGTGGTGGCCATGGTTACGACGGCAAGTGTAGTGGCCGTGGTGGCGGCGGCGGTAATCGTTTTGGAGGCCGTGGTTATTACAATGGTTTCGATCCCCTTGCTATGGCTTCAGTCATGGCCGGCAAATTATTGGCGCAACAAAATAACCATTCTGTTTTTAATTATAGCTTCTGGTGGTCGTGTTATCGGCCCTTGCGATGGTTGTGGCGCGTTTGGCCACTTGAAGCATCACTGCCCGAATGCCAAGAAGGGCTGATCTGATGTACATCTCCGGATGTGTACACGGCTTCCTACAGCATGTACTTGTTACTTCTCTGTGATAATGCACCTGTGCATTGGTCCTTTGGGATCTGAGACTGTCCATGCAGCTCTCTTTGTAATTTTATCTCTTTGGTTCTAGCTATGGTTGATAGCTTCCTGAAGCTTTTGGAATATACATTTGCTGTCCGTTCAGCATTTGGTTAGTAAGAAACACACCGGTTCGCGTAGGTACTCGTTTCTGAAGACCGTAAACGGGTCTCAAATCCGAGATGTGTAGCTGGCAACGCTTTTTGGCTACGTGGCACGCGCTACGTGCGTAATATTAGCACGTGACCGCTCGCGCTCCTCCCTCATCATCCCGCCGCCAGCCCCATCCCTGCCCGCGACACACAAGACGAGGCACTTGAACGCCACCATATGCCTACGTTAGCGCGCTGCTACCGCGGTATGCGCGTGATGGTGCCGGTCGGTGTGTTCGATTGGCATCGGTGGGGCGGGATGGGTTGGCGAGACGGGTGGTCACGTGGGCTCTGAGTTTTCATCAAATGACGTTATATTTGACTGTATCAGCCGGATACTAATCACTATTCGCACTCGTTTCGATAGTTGCATCTCAGGATTGTGACCCCGCTATACACAGCTTAAACCCCGGGAGGATTTCATTTTGCGAGTACCCGGGGAACCGGTGTGAATGCCTCTCATGCTGGCTGACTGTGATTCAGCTTTTCTTCGCTACTGTCTCTCTATGTCCTTTGGCTATGATGCCTATTTGATTTGCGCTTATTTTCATTTGTATCGCCGATATGATTCATTTCTTCAGCATATTTAGCTTGAGCATATTTATCCAACGAAGCGTCGATTTTTCGGCGGTGAGCTTTGTTGCCGTACGGGTACCCGTATAGTGCAGCGGATCGGGCCTATAGGTGCATGACTAAAGCGCTTATCTACTGGCATGTACTACTAAGTACTATAATCCACCCACCCACCCGCCCACCCGCCCACCCGACCACCCGCCCACGGTCCTTAATTACACAGCCGTCCGATTACGATCTCACGGTTGGGAGGTGCTGGTACTGGTACTCGCTACTCGCTGCTGGTAACGGAAAAAAACTCTGGTAGCGACTGCTCCAAAGCGCTGGCAATGCGAACGCTCGCTGCTGGTAATCCTAGTACTGGTACTCGCTACTCGCTGCTGGTACTGCTGGTACTGGTGTGAATTACAAAAGGGCAATTCCCCAGAACTGCTGGTTTTTTTTCGCCCCCGGGATAGGACTGGCACCAGTGAAACCCTTGCAGCGTCTCTACGACAACCGTTTAGGCAGCAATCCAGAACTGCTGGTACTGGTACTCGCTACTCGCTGCTGGTAATAGAAAAAAAAACTCTGGTACTTCAAAGCGTTGGCAAATAATAATGCAAACGCTCGCTGCTGGTACTTCAAAGCGCTGGCAATGCAATTCATGGAACTGTAGGCCAGTGATATAGAACCCGTTGTTTTAAAATTTTCTGAAAAATCGACGCATCGCTGATTCAACTGTCAAGTTACTTCATATAATTATGTCTCTTGGAGCTTTGTATACTCATTTCTTTGTCAGATTTCCTTTGTGATATCTTTTAGTCTTTGAATTTCAAATTCGATTTTGAATTTTGTATTCTTCTCTCACTCCAAGCAGTGCACAGCGATTCCTCGTATTCTCCGCGCCTCTTCGCGCGACTTTAATTTCATCAGAGGCTAGAGTACTAGTACTTAACAATACATCGTGTGTACCAGTAAATACTCGGAGTAAATAATATATCTACCGGTACTGCACCCTCATTCCCCGGGCGTTTCGTTACCATACCGATTATCTGCGCTGGTCCATCACTGCGACGCTCCAGTACGCGCTACAGTGATGTACGCCAGCTCAGCGCCCGCCGGTAATATCGACTATGATTTTGACCGGGGACGCGTTTCGTGTACGCGTACAGATGACTGTACCTGGCCGTGGTTTTGATGCAGCCACAGCACTCGCGGATAACAAAGACTACGAGGTTTTTCCGGGGCTGCGTGTCTGCCTCCGAGACTACTGGTCCATTGTTGACCGATATTTTCATACCGGTGCAGCTCGTGGTCCGGAGCGGGGAGTCACAGGTCGAAAAAAATACCGGATAAGACGACGATTACGGCAGTTTAGTAGCAGCGCAGCAGCTACTGGCCGCCACAACATCTGCGACGCCCTGTAGTAACCAGTGTCGGCAACTCACTGCAACACCACCTCCCGCGCGTGAACCCCCGAGCGACCACCTACTAGCCCCGTACCCTGAGCCAACCACGCGATGGTCGGCATCCTCAAGCATCGTCGGCAGGTAGCGAAAGCTGATGCAGCGACAAAGCAAGCGTTTTATGTCGTTTTCGCTACTTTTGTTGTCGGCGCCATCCTGCCGCAGTTCCGCCCCCGGAAAAATTGTAGAAAGCTACCATATTGCTGATTTGTTATTTGCTGTTTATGTGCACCACAGATTGAGCAATGGTTCTACAACAGGTATGGCATCATCCTCAGCAGCCAGGTGTCTATCACAGGCGCCTCGGCAGACAAGCCTGTCACCAGCAAGTCAAGATCCAAGCCCGATGACAGCGGGGAAACCTGTTGGCCTGGGAAGACATGTGATGCTTTGCTGCAGCACTGCGACGACCTGCTTGAGCGCGTTTACCAGCCGGAGAAGCATCCCCACCTGGAGCAGCAGTACCGGCGGGCGCTGAGATTGTGGCATGTATTTGCACTGTGGTACATGGTTGCCACAATTGGCTGCAATGACCACGACAGCACAGCAGACCGCCAAACACATGGTAAGCATGCCCACCCTTGTTTATATTTATTATGGCATGCCAAGTTGACATATGGGGGGGTTTAGTCAAGTTTTATAACATCATTTCGGTTTTACCTGCCCTAGTGATATTTCAAACTGTTGAATGTTTGCATGATTTCTATATATATACGCTGACAACATTTTCACTGAACTCTGTGCAGCCGATGAACTGCAGACTCTGGCTGACGAGTTCATCCTGGTTTGGCGGCAGATAGCAGGGAACAAAGGCACTGTGTATATGCATGAGATGGTATGCCATGCATACCACACAGTGCTGGAGTATGGCTTGCTAGCTAAGTTCAGCAGTCAGGGATTTGAGGCAATGCATCAGCTATTAAAGCAGTACTCACACCAACATTCTGATAAGAGTGTGGCACACACCTGTGGCACGGTCTTAACTAGAATTGTTGTTATGCAGAATCCTGATGTGGTATTGAGTAACACTAAAGGCAAAGTTCATGGTGGTGTGCTGGAGAGCAAGCAGATTAATCGAGGACATTTGGCCAGCAACCAGCTGGAAAAGAAGCGCAAGTTTCAGCAGGACTGCTTGGGCTGGATGGATGAGATCATGCACAAGCATGATGAGAACTGTCCCCCAGCTCTTTTGGTTTCTGAAATGTGTAATACTTCTCATTATTATTATGTCTTGTCCCATGCACCGTCTAACATTCTCATATGCAGTTGCGCATCCTAGATTTTAATTGAGGGTTTCTGTGTGCAAGCGGGCGGGGCGCACTCAGACGCAATAACTTTAAGACGTGTCAGAATGTTCTTTTACATATTGCATTATAGCATATGCAACATCATTACTATATGATTATGCATATAATTGGAGGAGGCTGTCTGTTTGCTGACACATTGATCGCTGTGTTAACTTCTATATATTCAGCGCATGGCAACTTCTCAGAAGATAATGGCAGTTGCTATAGTGTCAACTCACCACAGTCACATCAGATCGTGCGGTTGTGCCATGCGTCTCCACAGCCGGAAGCAACAATCTTATTAAACAAATGATGCAGTGTCTGGTAACATATTCATGCATCAACACAATAATATGTAAATATCTCTCAAGCCGGTGCGCTGAATGCAAACATACAATATGGCATGCACATGAAATGCACCGACATGGATGAGCGCATGAGAACAGAAAAGAATTCAGGTCCTATTATTACACAAAAAATTACACTAAAGTCGTATGCTGCCTCCTCCCCTTGCTGCTGCTGCTGTAGGTAGAGCTCATGCTCTGCCAGCAGCTTCCTGTGAAGCTCTGCTGTGGCATCTATAACCCGAGCTAGGGGCAGCACCTCGCGCCGCGGCCGCTTCCCACTTGCGCGCGCCAGAATCTCCCAGGGCTCCATGCGACCTGTAATCTGGCCGCTAAGGTGTGGATGCATAGACCCAACCCAACTAGCCCTCTCTGGCAGGAAACCGGGGTGGGGGTGGGGGTGGGGGTGGGGAGGGGCAGTGAGGAAGGAGTACACACGCTGACCTAGCACCTGCTGGTAGCGTGCAGGATTCGCCAGCGCCGCCCGCTGGGCCTCTGTCAGCTCCATGCCATGTACACTGAGGAGGTGGGTCAGATAGGCAAGATGGTAAAGTCACATACAGTCATGAGGTCAGGGCCAGGCAGGCGGTGGGCTCACCACGTGGTTAGCAAAGGCGGGCAGGACTGGGACGCGGATGTAGTCCAGCTTGGACAGGTCGCCGTCGGGGGGGTTGTGGTCCAGCCAGACAGGCGTGAGGCCCATCTGCAGCTGGTCGCCCTCTGGCCGATAGATACCGGTGCGGAACTTCCACCGCACCTTCCCCAGGTCTCCGACTTGCTGGATCCAGGTGCCTACTAGGGGGCCGAGGATCTGTATCACGTCGCCGGTCCGGGGCACGCGACGGAACTGGTCCTGCCCAAATTCCGCATCGATTGACTGGAACTACGCCACCCCCGCTATCTGTCTGCACAGCCACACACATAGACCGTGACACGATAAGACAGAGGGTGGGCTATCCTGCGTCTAGTCAGGCCCGGGGCGCTACTGGCGGGGGGATTTCTTACCTAGGGAGGAAAAAGGTGGCGGAGAAGGTCTTGTGGTTGATGACATGGCCCTCGCTGCCCCTCTTGACGTGATGCTTCCACACGGGCCGCCCCTTGAAGTACGCCCCCCGCCACGGCTCAGCGACCAGCTCCGCCCTACTGGCCTCCGCCCACGCCGAGTACATCCGGCACAGCTCAAAGAACGCGTCGAACTGTATACCCGGTACGGTTGCTTCGGCTGATAGGTTCGGAATTACGCGGGTCGCCCGAGAGTCGAGAGTCGCCCTCCACAGGGTAAGGGAGGTCAGTCGCGCGAAATGCTCCGGTCCCACGGTGACCCACGGCTGACCCCCCCGAAACGTGCGCCACTGCTGCCCTGGCTCCATAGGACCGAGCGATAGCACATGTGGCTGGGAAGGGGGCTGAGTCATCTTCACCTATAGCTGTCAGATGCGCCGGGCGTGGTGGTGGACTGGTGGGGTGTGACTGTGTGTCAGTGACTGCGACCGCCTGCGCTGGCGGCTCGCGAGTACCATTAGCGACTTGTAGTCGCTAGTTCCAGCACGACGTCAAAATTATATTGGCATAACGCTTTCGATATTGCGCCCCTCTGCCGGTTGACCCGCGGCATATCGGTGGCATGAATTTAGTTCACTTTAAATGGCTTTGGCGCGTTAACGATCGGAGGTGCGAAACCCACGGTTGGCTCTCGACTCTTTATTAGTATTAATTCTGCATAAACAGCATATGCGCATACGGCTAGGTACAGGGTGTCAGTAACATCACTGGCACATAGTACACTGCGGCACGTATACACGAGGCGTACGCGCTGACGTGTAGGGCATGTACCATTAGCAGGTACGCGTGGTATCCGAATACTTCCTTAGGTGCGGGGGGGGGCGGGTGACTAACCTGAGCATCGGGTACTCGTAAGGATTATTTAAGGGCGACGGGCCCCGTACACCTTAGCATTGTCCTCCCTTTTTGCAGCAGTATATATTTTGTACGGGTTTGTATTACGAGGAATCGCTGTGTGGCAGTAGAATATCAGCAGTTCATTCATTTTGTCTGTTTTTTGCTGCTATGTTACAGGTGCCTCTTCTGGTCCTCATATTAATCATCCTGATGATGAGTTTCACTGGGCTCTCGCTGGACAGATTTGAGATGGAACAGGGCACACCCATGTTCAGAGTTGATACTCTTAAGAGGTCACTCCCGCTCTGGCGTTCTATATGCCGCCCTCGCTCATGGGTCCTGCGATGGATCGAGGATGGGTTTTCTCTTTGTTGGAAGACTGCCCCCCCTGCCCCAACTGAGTTCCCCAACCTCAAAACGGCCCACCAGAATTCAAAGTTTGTGGATGAGTGTGTTGTTGAAATGGTGGCTGCTGGCCATGTTTATGAAACATCTGATAAACCTACTGTGGTTAGTCCTATAGGCGCTGTGCCTAAACCCCGCTCTGATAAGCTCCGGCTCCTCATTGATATGCGTTATGTCAATAAGGCTATTGATTGCCCGAAGTTCAAAATTGAGGGTCTCTTAGACCTCAAAGATATTATGATGAAAGGCGATCACATGATCGCTTTCGACTTGAAGTCTGGTTTCAGTCACGTTGAGTTTCATCCCTCTGCAAAACCTTATGTCGCCTTCCAGTGGAAGGGCAAGTACTATATGTTCATTAGCTTACCTTTTGGATTGAAAGTGGCTCCTTATGCCTTTGCTAAGACCATGTCTGAGCTGGTCAGATACTGGCGCAGAGAGGGTATTCATGTCCTACCCTATTTGGATGATTTTCTATTTTGTGCCCCCACAGCTGCTGATGCATCAGTGCTCAGCAGAAGAACTATTTCTGACTTTGGTAAGTCAGGTTTGTGTCTTAATATTATGGAGAGAAGCACTTCAGCTCCCATTCAATTGCTGAGGCATTTGGGCTTCGTGGTTGACTCTGCCACCGGTACTTTTCTGTGCCAGAAGCCCGGTGGGACAGGTTACAGCAAGGCATCGCTGAATTGTTTTATGCCCGCAGAGGCAGAGTGTCTATCCGCAAGTTGGCTAGTATTATCGGCCAAGCTATCTTCTTGAGGCTGGCTCTGGCCCTTCTTGCTCAGCTTTATACCCGGCATCTGTATGCCGTTCAAAATTCAGTGTGGACCTGGTCCTCTTGGATTACTCTCGCACCTGAAGCTAGAAATGAACTGTCGTTTTGGGGAGGATTAGATGGAAGTTCCAGTGTGGGCAGAATCTGGCCTCGTCAGCATGTGGTAGCTATTTATTTGGAAACTGATGCCAGTCATGTTGGTTGGAGTGGTCTTTTGATAAATGGCCTGTCAGATTCCCATCAACTTTTCGCCCATGAGTTCTTCACTCTGTGGGAGAGAGCCCAGTGCTCTACCTTTAGAGAGATGGCAAGAGTTATCATATGCATATTGTCTTTTGTTACATTTTGTGTTGGCGCACTGGTAGTCATCCAGCCTGACAACCAGAACCTCCTATGGATTGTGGGGAAGGGTAGCAGATGTATCCCTATTAATGATCTGGCTATTGAATTACACCTTTTGTGTGTACAGTATGATATCACCCTGGATTTACATTGGGTTCTCAGAGAAAAGAATGTCCGTGCTGACGCTATCGGCAAATATGAGGACACTAGTGACTGCCCGTCTCACTTTCCAGTGGATGTTACACAGTAGATATTTTCAGATGCTGGATGCCCGATGGGGTCCTCACAATGCTGACCTCTTTGCGAGCAGCAGAAATGCACACTGTAGTGTGTTCTTTTCTCAGTTTTGGTGCCCTGGCACTCATGGTGCCAACTCTATGCACCATAACTGGTCTCAGTTCAATTCCTGGATTAATCCCCCATTCAGAATCAATGGTGGGTGATGTGCCCAGGCACATGCACACTTGTATGTGCTGCTACGGGCACTTTGATTATCCCCTATTGGGACTCCTCCACCTGGTCGCATGTCCTTGCGCCTGACAGTGCTCACTTCAGTGACGCTGTCATGGACTGGCTGTGGCTCCCCAAGGAGCACCCTGCCTTTTTTCTCCCAGGCCAGAACAGCGGCAACCAGAAATCACATCCACCGCCGTCCTGGGACGTTCTGGCCATCCGGCTCGACTTTTCACGGTCAGGCCCTCTAGTTCTCCCGCTCGCGGACCGCTGCGTCCTCGGCGGCTGCCCACGCTGCTCCCCCTCGCGGTGGTTCTGAGATGCCGGCGAGTTCGGTATTAATCGAGATGACCCCGTCGAGTGTTCCCTTTTGAATGACCTTCGTAATTCTGCTCGTAATAATGTCGCCGACAGCACTGGCTCCGGCTATGCCTACGCATGGCGCGCTTCCTGAAGTGGTGCGCCTCCCTCTCAGTTCCCAGGAACCCCCATTCCGGCCTCGGACGAGACGGTGGCTCTCTATTTACAGTTCATTGCTAATACGGCTGAGTCATACTCGGTAATAAAAAAAGCTTCCGCTGCGATTGCGTTCCACCAACGTATTAAGCTTTACAATCACCTCCCGACCCTCTCCCCGTGGGCCGCTACGGTGAGAGAGGCGGCGAAGCGCTCTATCGGCCTAAAGGTTTCTAATAGCAGCAATGAACCTTTCCTTTGGCGGGATGTTCTCGCGTTTGCGGCTGCGTATACCTACGATGGCCGCATCTTCCAACCCGGTACCCGAGGCAAGGCGCCTGCGGAAGCGCCTCTGCCGCTCGAGGCCCAAGTTGCGGGACGGCGGCAACCACTCCACACACCTCCCACCGTGCGCCCCCCCCCCCCCCCCCCCTCCGCATCCCCAACCTACAGGCGTACTTACCCCTTGTACGTTAGATAGTCCCCAGGTAAGGGCTGTCTGCAGGGACTGAGGGAGGGTGTGGTGGCTTGCTTTCCTCCCTGCCAAGAGACCACCCGGGGAACCATCCGCACAAGCTGCAACACGCTGGACTAGTTCCTGCGCTCGCCCCTGACGTGCCTCCCCAGCCCTGTTGCTTTGCTGCATGAATTTCTTTATGGACAACCAGCATTCCCTTTCACGTGACCTTGCTCCTCGGCAGTGCCATGTTTTTACTGCAACGACCCCCCGGTACCTGGTACGCAGACGCAGGGGGGGCAGTATCATGGGGGTGAGTAGGATGGGAGGAGGTGGGGGGGGGGGCAACACACCTCCCAGGGCCCGCCGTACACATAGCGCAGCGCGCCCACGGTGGGGTAGAAGGTCCCTGCCTTGTAGAGCAGGCGAAAGTGGCCGGGAGTGCTGATGGGGGACGGTCAGGAAGACAACGTTACCGCCAGCCACGTGAACCGCCGCCATACTGACCACGCGCAGAGGGGCGTTCGTCGACATCACAGGCAGGGTTTTGACTGGTGAGCCAGGGGCGGCGAGGGGGGGCGGCGTACACAAACGACCCGGTGAAGCTCAAGCGCTCGGTGCGCCCACGCACACCCCTCATGGCCCCTGCCCATCACAGCCGGTGCCGGTCAGCCATGCGCGTATCATACTATGGAAGTACAGGTAGCGCGCGCAGCGCCAGTTGGTTAGCGACTAGCCGGCCGGGCCCCGCGGCGCCAGTCGACATCGGTGCGCTGCCCGCGTTTCTGCCATCCGGGTGCCGCTGCTGCCGAATGGCTTATGCAGCCGCTCCAACCTCATGCGCGCCGCCTGGCTGCTCTTCGCCAGGTTGCGGCGTCTGCGCTGTGCCGCTGGCGAGGCTGCACCGCGATGACCTGTCGGAGCGGCAGCTGCGCCGAATTCGAAGTCGCATCAAGGCATTCATCCCCATGGGTGCTCCTCTCTCCTCCACTTCCTTCCGGGGACTTACACTCATTGATGCCACCCAGATAGACAGCCCTGCCGGCCATCATGACGCCGCGCTTGGAATCCCAAGGCGGGAGGGGGGTAGCTGGATCGTGGGTTGTGAAGCTAGGGCTGATGGCAAGGGGGGAATTGTACAAATGGGCAGGGTATTGTCATTGCGTGGGAATATCAGTACGCTTGCCGGTGGCGGCATGGTCTCTTGCTGATAAATTGATCAATGTGTTTTTGATGTTATCAGATCGGGACGGATCTGCCCCTGCAAATCGACCACATCAGTTTATTTGTGGATAAGTATTTTCAAGATTGGCAGCAACAAGTTAATGTCCATTTAATTATATCAGAATTCCCGACCTTTAATTTGTGCAGCAGAATAGTGAATGCGGCTGATGACACCGTAGTGTTGGTGGTGCTAAAGCCATCCTCCATCGCATGACCAACATTCATGTGATGCCAACATTCATGTGATGCCCCGAGTAGCGCCACGGCTTGGCGAATAGGCTAGGCCACCGGTTGATGGAGTTCGGGGAGTACGGACTGCATGCCGCTGCTATTTGCTGCCCAGGGTTCCATGAGCATGGGGTGGCGCTACTCGGGGCGGCGGTGCGGATGGAGGAGCTGTGCCACGAGTACCGGCCAACGTCGTGGTTGGCGACGCAGGTGGAGGCCGAGGGGAGCAAGGCGGCAAAGCAGCTAGGTACCCTGGGCGGGGGCAATCACTTCCTCGAGGCAAGGCCCTTTGTACGCTACAAGGGCTGTCTGCCTCGTCCTCTTTCGCTTTTAGGTGTTTTTTGCCAGGCGGTGGTGCTCACAACTTACCATTGATTGGAGGTCCATTGAGTTTTGGGATCACCGATTTGCGCAGTCCTTGCAGGAGTACCGGCAGGGGAGCATTGTCAAAATACGCCAATGGCCGGCCGCTTTGTCATCCCCGATGAAGCACGGACGTATTTTAGCGGTAACATGCTGTCATGACTACATGCGGTGCCATCAATAGCCCATGCCTATCGCGCACACGCACGCAACCTCGGAGTGAGTCACGCCACCAATGCTCGGCATAGCATATTAGTGTTGCAATGAATCTGAAGAGCCACTCAAAAGTGCCAAGTTGGTATGATAGGTGAGCGTGCCGCCATTCGGGCTTGCCGATGCGCTGCAGGTGGTGTACGATGAGGGCGGGCAGGTGCGGGCAATGCTTCACTCAGGCAGCCGCGCAGCCGGCAACAAAACCGCACAACACTACGACCGCCAGGCCGCGCACTGGCTGGCGCACCACGGCCTCTCGGCGCGCGGTGGCTTCAACCACATGCCAACTGACTCTGAGGTGTGAACCTTATGAAACCGCCCGCTTGCCTCCCAACTACATGGAGTGGTAGTGCACCCATGTTAAATGTGAGGTGGTGCAGTCCTCTCTCATCCCGCTCATCTCTCTCTCCTTTTCGCATGCGGCCGCAGCCAGCGGTGCGCCTAGCGGACACTCCATGTCTTGGCACCCGAGCTGTTCACTGCACATGAGGGCCAGGGCTACCTGGCGGACATGGAGTGGTGCTAGCGCTACGCGCTCGCCAATTGGCGCGCGACGACGGAGCTACTGTGCGGCGCCGCGGGGCAGCAAGGCGCAAGGCGCCGCCCCTGACATGGGCCGCTCCATCACCATCCAGTGCACAGGGTGCGTGTACACCGACCCTGGTAGCGGCGCACAGGGGGAGCGGGAGGTATAGGTGTGGCTGCAGCTCTGACCTGGAAATGCAATCTCCCGAGGTGCGACCTGCTTGCGCCGCGCCCATTATTGGTGCCAGTACACAGCCACAACGGTGGTCGCAGACATCCAAGAACTGGGTGACTCGATGTACCCCTGTCCCTAATTGCATCTCTGTCCTGCCAGTTCACCACAGGCGCAATGGAGGGGCAGCGGGGCGTCATCCCCGGCAGCATGGAAACGGGCTCCTACTTCACGCGTGGCTGCGGCGACCCCAGAAGTTGGTTGAGCTGCTCAAATGGCGCTGACCGCCGCATGTGTCACACCAGGGCTGCCAGCGACACCACGCAGGTGCGCCCCCCAACGAGATGGGGAATCGCCCCGCCCCACCCCTCCCTCCTTTGATGTGGCCCATATTTTACCGGCTTTCTCCGCGCAGATGTTGTGCCTCTGATGATTTGCATTGACCGCGCGCCACACACAAGCAAACGGTAATCTGGACATTGGCGTCACGAAGGTATTGCGGCAAGCATCGCCTTGGCAAATGTTCCGACAAGTGTTATGCCAGCATCAAGTCTCTTGCCCCACCTGACAGCCGTTCCCCTTGCATGTAATACGCGTAGGAGGCATTTGAGGTGGCCGTGCACGGAATGGTTTGTGACACCAACCCCCGTGCCCGGGATGAAACTCCGTGCAGTTGGGTGCCTCGAAGTGAACCTTGTCCCCCTATCTGCCGTGCAATACCTCGCATCAGGCGCCGACTGGCTGGAACCTTGCCCGCAGGCATACAAGGACTTGGAGGACGTCATGCCATTGCAGTCCAGGCTCATTGGCGTGGAGCATTGGTTTCTGCCACTCATCACTGTGAAAGGGTCTGATCGACCTGGCAGCGGCGACAACAACGGGAGAAAGCAGAGCAAGCGGGAGAGGAGGACGCACCACTGGTCATCCTAGATGCGTCTGTGCTAGAAATGGGACCCAGTTATTAATATATTATGGTTGAGATCCTCTATCTACTGTAGGCCTGGTTCTCTGCGGCATGCCCGGGATGAAGGCAGGCAATGCTTATGCTGATTTTTACTATTTCTATCACACCCGCACCCACCCAACTGCCAATGCAGAAAAGGCTGTGAGGCGCGCTCCTATGTGTGTCGCTTTCTGCGGCAATCCATCAAGGGCGGTTGTGTACCCTTCACCCCTCAGCTTCGGTCCAGCGCAAGTCGCTTCGCTTCTCGCCTTCAGCGGCTACCTGGCAGGCATCCCTGCCTGCCTTCAGCTCCCGTTGACACTTCACTGCGCCCATGGCACGGGACTGACTAGTGGGTACGCCGCCGAGTTCGCCAAGCCTGTGGGCACTGCCAATTCAGTGACGAGTGTAACGAGGCACTGACATTCAAAGTGAAAGATGCGGGTCGTCCCACGGCTGCGGAAGCGAGCTTGAAGCCAATATGGAAGCCGAGTTTCGCACTCACCGCAGGACTGCATCGGGCACATCTCGATGTCGGCGGCGGCACCACCATGCGGTCGCTTCGTCTCGTGCGATTCATCGCGCTCCGTCGCCTCGTCACGAGAGCCCCAGGCCGGAAGATCGATGCCGGTGTACCACCACCAACCCCAGCCGTGGTGCGTCCCGCCGCTGAGGGCCGCCGCACTGGACTCTTCCGCTGCCGCCGCCCTGACGAGCAAGGAGCCCCGTTTAGACGAGGCGCTGCCGTCAAGCCCCCACCCCGCGCGCGCGGCAACACACACACACACACAGACACACACACCACACACACCATTCTATTTAATATTATATTTAATCCTCGCCGGAGTAAAATTTCGTGAATGACTGCATGCTGCAGTAGACAGCAAATATGCAAACGACACACCGCGAGAAACTGCAAGCGGATTCAAGTATCAGCAGTCGACGCATCGTCGTAGCGTCACCAACTGATTCAAGTATCAGCATCGTCGAGCAATACCTCTATCGAGCGCATCGGGATGTAGCCTTACACGCGGCCGCATCGGGTATGCATGCGTACGCGGGTGTGTTACGTTACGCTCTCTAGACTGGGATGCAGGGGGACTTGGATCGTACATGATGGCATTAGACGGCGCCTCGCTGGCGCACGGTGTTGTCGTTGAGGGGGGCATCGCTTCCTGGGATGCTGAGAATCTGACAGAGATAGTCAAGCGCTCGCCACCTCGCCCTGCCGCTGTTGAGGTTCACTCTGCGGACTAGTCGCGTGCAAGTCGAGGTCCTATTTTCCCTACAAGAAAGCACGCAAGGATAGCTACCTCAGCGACGCTGGACGCGTGTGCCAAAAATAGCGCGCGACGGCTGATGACTGCGTGCTGTAACGACAGTGCGCCCTGGCGCGGGGAGGACGAGAGGCTGCGAAGGCCGTAACCTCTCAAGAATTCTATCAGATGTGCTCATCGCGTCGCTTGGAATCCTGCGCTGCGCTCGATTCGCCCCGTGCTGGGTTCGACACTGCCAGCGATGCAGGTCAGAAAAACACGGTCGGATATGGAGATACTCGGATTAATATCGTCACGTGCGAGACGTAACGTACCAGTATGCCTTTCT
Organism: Tetraselmis striata; assembly: GCA_006384855.1. Classification (NCBI taxonomy): domain Eukaryota; kingdom Viridiplantae; phylum Chlorophyta; class Chlorodendrophyceae; order Chlorodendrales; family Chlorodendraceae; genus Tetraselmis; species Tetraselmis striata. Next base: position 93,937 of record VCJN01001862.1, read on the forward strand.
CACCACTGTGCCAGTATCAGTATTGTTCATTACTAAGTAGAGTGGGTTTCCTTTCCCCGTGTCGTCTACAGTCTACTGGGCAGGCGCGGTACGGCGCCAAATACGACCGTGCTGATATGTCCAGTGCTAGTATGCCGTACCGCCCGAGGGGCTACATCTACCCCGCAGCGCCTCGAGGAGCTGCATCGACATCGTAATCCCGTACGGCACCACCGCGCCGAGTGCGGTTCCCGACGCAGCCATCCCGGGTAGCGCTGCTCCCGCATGTTGCTTCGCCGCGTGTTTAAAAGCACTAGGGGGCGTGTGAGTCCCCATCTTCCTTTGTCGCGGCGCACCCACCATGGGGTTGCACCGCGACACCGCTCGTGTCTTCGTGACATGCAAGGTCTTTGGTTTTATAAGCCACTCAGAAGTGATGCCCCACGCCCAACTCGAGGACAATCTCGCTAACTGGGAGGCGGTCGACGATCGTCCAGACTGAGGGCACCGGGCGCCGGCTCTTCGCGCCGACAACCAGTGTCCCACACGGACAACCGTTCGACTGATTCGGGGGGGGGGGGGGGGGGGGGGGGCGCTCTTCATGCTTCGCGACACAAGAGGCCCCCATGCCGCCGGCCTTCGGCTCGAAGGTAAGAAGACCGCCATTTCCGGGCACGAACCATTCACGACCCGGTGGAACATGCGGCTTCAACGTGCTACTCCACGCGTCCACAACCGGGCTGCCCATCGCAGCCTCAAGAGCACCGCTAATCGGCGCCAACCGGCCACGACCGTATTACGCCTCCGGGCACCCGCGCTGGTCGGCGCCATCAAGCCGCCAATGCACTGCCATGTGCCTCCCGGTTGCCTCCGAGACCTATGCATGCAGCTAGCCGGCGCCAACGGGCCGCCGCTGCACGTTGTGCTTCGATTGCCGTCTCGAACACGTAGTTTATCGGCGCCATCAGGCCGCCATTGCATTATGTGCCATGGCCGCTTCCGCGGCCTATGCATGCAGCTTGTCGGCACCAACTGGCCGTCACTTCACCATGTGCCCAAGTCGCTTCCGCGGCCTGGGCACACAGCTGGTCGGCGCCTCATGCCGTCTCTGCAACACGCACCCCGGTCGCCTCCGCGGCATGCGCCCGCAGTTGGTCGGCGCCGCCCAACGGCCGTCACTGCACCATGTGCCCCGGTCGCCTCCACGGCATGCGCACACAGGTGGTCGGTGCCAACGGGCCGCCGCTGCATCATGTGCCCGGTCGCCTCCACGGCCCGGGCACGGAGCTCGTCGGCGCCAATGGGCCGCAGTTGCACGTTGTGCTTGGTCGCTTCCGCGACCCGAGCACGCAGCTGGTCGGCATTGTTAGGCCGTCCCTACACCATGCGCTCCGGTCGCCTTCGCATCCTGCGCTCGCATCTGGTCGGGGCGCCAACGCGTACGTTATGTCTCGCGCGTAACGTACACGCGCGAATGATGGTCGTTGCGAACCTACTGTAACCCATAGAGCAACAACCGACGGACTCAATGATGAAATGGTACGGGAGACGGCGGGTTGTTGAACCGTCATGACTTGTGCAGATGTGCGGATGGTTGAGCCGCACTCGGCTGTAGCTGTAAGAAGCGCCGCATCGAGGAAGGTCTAAATGAAGGATGTAGGGCAGGGGGGCCGGCCCGGACACGGGGCGCTCATTCCGTCGTTGATGTGCCATGGTTCAATGTGCGGCGGCCACCGAAAGGTTGGTGAGCTCGCAAAGCGTCAGTAACTGACGGACGGCGCCCCACGCCATCACTCGTGCGCACCTTCGCGGCCACGCCCTCGACCGCCACCGCTTCCACTCCCGCGACCTACGAGCGTCCCCGCTACCCGAGCAGTGGTGGTAGCCTTGGCGCTGCTTGCGACTGTTGCCTCGAAGACCCGAATATCGCAATCGCGCAACAGGTCCCCGGAAACCGCAAAGCCCAAATGCTCTACTCCGGGCTCGAAATGTTGAGCCCGCAGTACGTGCAACACCCTTGGTCACGCTTGATTTCGTTGAGCCTCCGCAGGAAGGCTATAGACGAAAAATAGTGGTTCAAAATAAATGTTATGTTCCTCAAGAGAAGCATGTTGCGGTGTTAAGCAATGTTGGCCGCAAATCCCTTGTTTTCAGGGGATAAGACACGCGCCAGAAAATAATCTAAGTGCCGACGTCTTGCCCCTGGGCTTGCTTTCACGGAGGGGTCAACATGATGATCACGGATACAACTTGGTACAGATGATGATCACGGATATAACTTGGTATTGTACTACCAAGTAACGTAGTGCCAAAGCGAAACGCCTTGTCGATAGCCTCAGTCGGCGTGGTTCCGGGCGCGCGCAAGGTACGGAATGAAGTCTTGATTAGCAGCGGGAACGTAGGGTAGCAGCTCGTCGAGAGCCACGAAGAGAGCGGTTGTGTGAGCCCCAAAACACGTCATACAAATGTACTCTTCCTGACCCGGTCGTGCTTGAGGCGGTAGTCGTTCGTCATGTCGGTACGCAAATGGAAACGCCCACGCACTCGGCTCAGTGACTGGTCGAACGTCCTCGTAACCATATGCTCTGCTCGCTGCAATAGCTCTGGCACCGCGAGGTAGTCGTCCTCGCCAATCGCGAATTTTGATTCGACACGGCCGCTCTATAGGCAAGTCGGCGCGCATTGCGGCTCCTTCGCTGCCTACCGGTTGTCCCGCGACTCGTTGCCATGAGCCAAAGCCATGTGCTCCATCTCCGTCGACAGCACCACTATCACGAGCCGTTTGTTGGACCAACGATGATGTGAGCTCGAGCGACAATGTAGACTGGCCATGCATGTCTACTTGCAACGATTCGAGCGCCGGCTTGGCGACGGGGTCTTTCATGAGCTTGGCGGCATGGTGATGCACTGACGTACGGATGAGAATTACACACACGGATAGTGAGCCGGGTGTGGTCTTGAAACAACTTGTGACCATGCCCGCAACTAACATGTCACGGGACAGTTAATCGTTGTGTGTACGTAACACAGCGAAATTGGAAGATGGCAAGCTCATCAGCTGTTCGGCTTCTTTTGTGTCTAATCGTGCTGCACACGAACGGGCGCAACGACGGGTGAAATTGTACCACTTAGGCTGCATGTCAGTTTTGGCCGTAACCGCAAATAATCGTACGGGTACCCGGTACAAAATTACGGTTGCGGCTCGCGAGTAGTCGTAATCGTTTAAAACGCGGGGTTGTATTATTGAGCCGTAACGGTAAACTAGCGGATTTGCGGCTCGAGGATTTGCGGCTGGCCTCGCTGGTCGCAAATATCGCAATATTTACGACCGCCCTAAATCTGGCTCACTGAGCCGTAAATCGAAGTAATACTTCACGCATAATATACATGTTCAGCGCAATGTACATGCCGGCCGCAAAGAGTCGTCGGGGCCATGCGGCACCCTGCTTGCTGCTCGGCCCGGCACCAGCCCGGGCGCCATGGCGTGCTGATGTCGGGCCCGTTTGAACGTTTGAGCTCACATGACAGAGGGCGAGCGGTCAAACGTCACTGACCTTGCTCCTCTACCACTCGTAAGCCCACATTGTGCCGTGTTGGGTCTCAGGCTACAACACTCCCAAGCGAATGTTCGCGATGGCCACCAACCCCCCATCCGCCCGCGCCGCCGCGGCCGCAAGCCCCGCTTCCAGGTGCTACGGGCATGGATGATGATCTGTCTCCGCACAGGCTCCCATCCACTTGGTGGCAACGGCCACCCTGAAGGGCGCGCCGCCCAGCGCAAGAAAGCTCGCCAGGAGGCGAATGCTGACGCCGATCGAGGAGGAAGACTAGCCCCTTCACGCGCAAGAGCGGCGGCGTGGCTGCCAGCACCGTACCAGTGGCAAGGCCCAAGACTCACCAGCGCCTATAGAGGATGACGAGGTGGACAAGGCGCTGAGCGACATCTCCAACACTTTGCTGGGAGTGAAAGGGTCAATGACCAATCAAGTCGTCCACATCAAAGAGCAAGCTGAGGCTGTGAAAAAGGCAGCAGCAGCAAATGAAAGGCTTGTAGCCCTGGAAGCTGTCAAACTGCAACTGCAATGTTTCCCACCAGGTACCTGCCTACAACACACATTTGCACTGCAATCACTGTCTGAGCTGAGTGACAAGTATGTCTATGACCTTGGCCAACAACAGCGGCACCAGCAGCGACGTGCCTGTTGTTGCAGCCCCTGTTGCATCTACACCAATGTAGTTGTGTCACGCACGCTGTAACCATGCTACTCCTACCTCCGCCCTCGCTCATTTCTATATATTTGAAAATGCTACCTCTTGTCCATCTGTCTTGTCCCTGCTGCATCACTGCGCTGCGTATCTCCTATAGCTATATCAGATTTTAGAGCGAGCATGCTGCTGCCCTGCTGCAGTTGTATCATTTTGTTTCGCGATAATGATGTTGCCATGCTGCATCTGTATCAATTTATATAGCGAGCATGCAGCTGCGGCCCTCACGGAGCTGCACCGGTTTATACAGCGATCATGATGTCGCCATGCTGCAGTTGTATCCGTTTATAGAGCGAGCATGATGTTGCCCTGCTGCACCTGTATCAGTTTTTAGAGCGAGCATGATGCTGCCCTAGTGCAGCTATTCGATGGTTTGGCAAGATTTCATGATGTGGGAAGGGAAGGTGAAATTGTTGCGGAACTCCTCCAGCAAGATCTCGGCCTCGCCACTCGCCAGATTAGCGTTTTCGACATAATCCAGATGCCCCATGCGTGAACTCCGGACGCCTATGGCGGGAGGCACCTCTTTGCGCGCTGACGTACCGAACGCGAGGCCTCCTCCGAGTAGTCGCAGCACGGGCAGGTCCCCGTCCGCGCTCGGCATTGAGAGCTTGACGCGCGCGTGCCTTGTCCCGCCGTCTCTTCACAAGCAAGCGCGACGGTGTCAATGCCCGCTACAATGGCAGCCATCACACCGTGGGCATCGGCCAACGCGAGCTTGGAGTATATGGGCATGTTGAGGCAGTTTGGGTTCCCCGAGCGGGTTCCGCTGAGGTACGCACGGGACGGTGATCGTCCCAGTGCTGGTGGGGGAGAGGGGGCGAGATCTGAGCAGCCGCCCGTCCACCTGCGCCTTTTCTTTTCAAAATATTCAAAAAGGAATCTCGCCGCCGACTCTGCGGTTGCGGCGGATACTGGGATGTTACATTTCACGTTGCCGCCCGCAACCGTAAACATGCCGCCGAATTCGCGGTTCCTAGGGGCATTTTAGTACACGTACGAATATTTGCGACTACGGTTACGGCCGAAACTGAAATGTAACCTAAGTAGCCCGTACCACTTAGCAGCATATGTAGCCGGAAAAGCAGTAGTAGTACTACTTTCATAATAAACGTTATGAAAGGAGGAAACCCCTGTTTACAACTAGTCTACGTCAAGTAGATAAACGCGAATGCTTCGGCAATGCTTCGGCAATTTGCCTGATGACCATAACGGAGCGGAAAGTACAGGAAACCCTGAGCCGCCCACCGCATTCACACGGTCCGTTTCGCAAAGCTCGCTGCGCGTATGCCTACAAGTGGCCCTGACAGCAACCGCTTCCGAGGCTGCCTCTTGCGCGCTGCGACAGCGTTCCTGGTGACTGATCCTCCAAGTGAGGGTCGCCTTGGTGAAGTCCGTGAGCGTTCCCCTCAGTACTACGATTCCATGTTCCGTGTTGCCGCTTGCCGCCCATTTGGCCTTCCGGCGGCTCCTGTCCTCTCCCTTGGCGAGCCATGCCCTTGTGCTTCTTGCTCCTTCTCGGTACAAGGTATGCTGGCCCGTTTTGAGGATGCTGGCGTGGAGTTCACTCCTTCAACTTGGGCGGTCGCATACGCTGATCACGTGGCACGTTGCTCTGGGGGCGACTCCAATCACGCCGCACACGAGTGGGCGGCACATGGCCTTTCCGACATTTGCCACGACGTGAAGTCCGCGCTGGGCGTGGGTGACGTGTCCAGATCCTCACGGACCCGTCGGTGCTTGTTTCTCTCCCGAAGGCAGCGACGGCCGGCCGGCCGATGTTGGGCTTTTCGGGTATGGCGGTATCCGCGGAAACACGGTTGCTATTGATACCACCATTGCCCCCATCCTCGGCGTGTCAAGCTCGGATCCAACGACTGCTTTGAGGGCTGCAGAGCGCCACAAAATCCAGAAGTATGACGAGCGAGGGTGTCCGAAACGCCGCCGGCATGCTTCGCTTTGTTCCTTTCGCCGTTTCCGAGTTTGGCTCGCTGGCCCCGCATGCCGAGGCTTTCTTGGTGGAGCTCGCGAAAGCTAGCCACAAACACACTGGCCAAAAAATCGGCCAGCTCTTGTCTGCGTGGCGCCGCCGTTTCTCCTTGCTCATCAACATGGCACATGCAGACAACGTTCTTGGCGGGGTCGCGTCCGCGCGTGCGGCACGTGATGGTACTCCTGCGCCTGCGTCGCGTCGCTCGTCGGCATGTGTTGCTATGACCCGAGTCATTGGCTGCAAGCGTCCTCGCCGCGGCTGATAGCCTACCCCGGGGCGGGGGTCCCTTTGGTTCTTGGCAGCTAAGTGACTTCGTGGTTCCCTTGGCTCCTTCTTGGTTCTTGGCTCCATGTCCTCCTGCTCGACCTTGGTTTCAGGCTTACGTCTCTCTTTTGCTGGCAACCTTTCATAGCTGATGTTTGTTCTGTTTGTAGTGCGCTTTTGTGAAAGCCCTTATGTAATTAGTAAAATATACCATAACGGAGCGTCGCCTACCCAGGGCTTCCCGTAGCTGGATTGCTGCCGAAAGGGCCGTCGTAGAGACGCTGCAAGGGTTTCACTGCCAGTCCTGTCCCGGAGGCGGAAAAAAAAACGCGCTCTGGCCCGGGGGGGGGGGGGGGGGGGGGGGTGACGCGCCCGATTAGCGCGTTCCGCGCTTGTCGCGCTCTGACTAAGCTGCGAGCTGCTGACCTGGCGGACGCCGACGTTCCATAAGGCGGGGGGAGTAGAAAGTGGCGCCCCGGCGCACCCGCCAGAGACCAAGTGCCCGAAGGCCGAAGCAGAGCCCGCCATCACGCCGACGGCCGAGGTCCAGTGCCTAGCCCACGATGCCGTGACAGCACATCCACACCGAAGACCTTCGGGTCGTCACCCCACCACTGGCCCTCGTGCCTGCGAAGTGTTGGCGCCGAACCACCGGTCTCTCGCTGCGCGTATATTTTCTGCCGGCTGGAGGATATTTTATTTACCCGAGACCTCTCGGTTGGTAGTGGCTAGCAGGTAGCGGCTACTGCACCTGGGACGATGGTGGGGGGGGGGGGGGGGGGGGGGGGGGGGGGGGGGTCGCTGGGTGCTCCGCTGGCTGCATGTAATGACATCGACTCGGGCTGTCTGTGTGCAAGCGCGGGCGGGGGTTGGTGGTGATGTTGGAGACGGGGACGGGTGTGGTGTCGGGGTGTGGTGTGGGGGGGGGGGGGGGGATGTCGGTCTGAACCGGGGGCATCGTGGGTGTTGTGTGTGGACCCACAGGAGGAGAGGGGGCGGTGGATGCTGGCCTGCGCCAGGTGTAGCTGCGGGCTACTGCTAGACACGCGTTTCGGTGATGGGCTGCTGCGCCAGCGCGCATCAGGCGCTGGAGGCGCTGGAGCCTGTGTTCCGCCCCATACGGCGCCTGGGGCGCGGCACCTTTGCGGACGTGTGGTGCGCCCCGCGCGCAATCCCGCGACGACTTTCGTGTCCCCCGGGGCCCTGCGCTTGCAACAGCTGTGTCGCGCCACCACCCACGCTTGCCGTGTCCGCTGCAGGCTCTGCGAAGGCCGTCCACAGCGGGGAGAAAGTGGCGGTAAAGCTCATCAAGCGTGGCTTTGACGACTTCCAGGCGCAGCACATATCGTATGAGATCCAGCTGCAGTCGCTGGTGGCTAGCCCGCATGTGGTGGGGCTCAAGGTGGCCCTCCCTACCCTGCCCTGCATCCCGCGCTGCCAACAAGGCGGCACCTCGCTGCGTTGCGCATTGGCTAGAGGGCGCCGCTGTTGCTGGTCTCACCGGAGTCCTTGTTGCTCTGCCTCCCTCCTCCCCCATGTGTCAGCAACTGCTGCTCACGCGGGCGCACCTCGGCCTGGTCCTGGAGTACGTCCCCTCCGGCACCCTGGACCGCTACTGCAAGGCGCACCCGCCGGACGAGGAGATGGCGCGTTACCTTTTGCGGCAGATGGTGGTGTGCGTGTCGTTTCTGCATGGCATGCAGGCAAGGGGCCACCCACCTGCTGAATGCGGGAGGGGCGGAGGGGGCAAGCCGCTGGCTGCATATCCACGCGCGCACATCCACGCGCGATGCGCATCCGCAGCTGATGCTCCCGCCCAGGCTTGACTCGCTCACTCCTGTCCACAGGTTGTGCACCGAGACCTCAAGTTGCAGAACATTTTGGTGGCGCAGACGGAAAGCGGCCTGCCGCGACTGAAGCTGATCGACTTTGGGTGCGCCAAACGATGGAAGCGGCGCACCGGCAAGTCCAGCCAGTTCCACACCGCGTACATGGGCACGCCGGCGTACATGAGCCCGCAGCTGCTGCAGGCCGGGCTGCGCGGGAGCGGCAACTACGACGGCGTGAAGGTGGACGTGTGGTGCCTGGGCGTCATGCTGGTGCAGATGTTTGCGAGCTGCCACGTGCCCTACTCCATGGACGACTACAAGTACGAGCAGGCCATGGGCGAGCACTTTGGCGTCCTGGAGCGCCTGCGCGACATGGAGCGCGGCAAGTGGAAGGACACCAACCCCACCATTGCGGCAGCCGCGGCGGGCATGAGCGCCCCGCTGCTGGACCTGCTTGACCGCATCTTTGACCCGATGGAGTCCACGCGCATCAACCTGCCCGGCATCCAGGCGCACCCCTGGGTTGCTGCGCCGCTGCCGGAGCGCTACGAGGCAGCGTTGGGCTTCATGGTGGAGGAGGAGAAGAGCTATCCTACGCAGCCCAAGATGATTGTGGACCCGGTGAAAGGCGCGGCATGTGCGCCGGATGCAGCGACCGGCAGGTGCGAAGCAGCGCGCAGCCGGGAGACCCCCCCCCCCCCCCCCCCCCGCCACACACACACGCACACCGGCGGGTATCGCATGCTCTGCTATGCTTGGCTCATATGGCTTCGGACACCGGACTAGGTGAATGCGCCCCTCCTCACCCCCCCTCCCCGCTTTCCTGTATGCCCTGTCAACGAGTTCGGTTCCTATAAGTTTTGTGCATGCGTTTCGAAGGCCTATACAATCCCTTCTGTCTCTACAAGCAATATCTTTGTAGGATTGATGGGCGTAGTGAGATTGTTTTGCTAGCGAATAGGCGGATTGACACACATACACACCTTGGCATGCACTTGCAACCTTCCTCTCCCTGCGGGCAATTACATTTGCTTACGTTCCCAGGATACAAGGTCGCCCCTTTGATTTTGCAATATCCATGGGAACGCTGGGCCCTAGCGCAGCATTGACAGCCGTGACATGTTCCGCCCGGGCCAGTCTGCCGTAGCCTGGGGGCGACAGGCTGACATTCTGCCGACAACCAGGTTGTCGAGGCCGAATGTATCCGTAGCCAGGGCGGGTTTGGGTCATTGTACCTTTCTTCCTGGCTCACCATCACCTGTGCCTCTCTGCCAATGTTGCCTCTGGCGGCAGGTATGACCTCGTGGACGACATCGTGCGCATGGCCGCCCGCGGGCGCTACGTCCCAAAGCTGGAGGGAGGCAGTGGCGGCCTCATGGTGTACAACATCAGCGGGCTGGGCACCAACCTGGACATCAGTGTCACCGGCCCCGGCGAGGCTGGCGCAGACAAGGAGACCGAGGCGGGGACGGTGCCTGCGGTGGGCAGCATGACCCAGGGGCAGTGTGTGGAGGCGGTGGCCAGGACTGATCCCAGCACTCACGGAGGCTCTCATTTCCACGTGCTGGTCGGAGGCGCTGAAAACCGTGTGTAGCATTTACTAATCATTTAACGTACCCCGCCGCCCATCGCACAGCTTGGACACTCATCCCTGAGCCCTTGCGCCGGACAAAAGCAAGCGCTCTCGGGGCTGCAGCCATCAGCTGGGTGTGGTTGCCCCGCCAGGTGGATCCCCCAAGTAGCAATGGACTTCACAGGTAATTTATGGTAGTTGCGATGGTTCTTTGGGGACAAAGCCACAGTGGCGGGTATTGCGGCCTTCTTGCCCAACTTAATGTTGCATAGCCTCCTGCTGTACGGCGATGTTCAGCTTCAAAGAGACACTACACCCCGTAGTGAGGACGTAAGAGGGGGCAGGAGCGGAATGTGGATTCATCATTGTCAAGCGACTCCACAGTGGGCGGTATGAGCAGCAGCGAAAAAATGACATGCTCGCAACAATGCGTCGCGGTGGGGATTGACATCACTGCAGACTTCCTCGCCGCGTCAGATGACATGTGCCTACGTTTCGTTGGAGACTGCATTGATGGCTAACGCTGGTTGCTGGCTAGCTCTCACCATCGCATCAGCTTTGACCTACGACTGCGCAGTTGTTCCGAGCCTCTCCACCTCACCGCCCAACTGGGTGTTTATCGGCCAAGGTGCAACGGCACACCGACGCAATCGAGGAGTTCTCGGGTTATGAGCATGTACATCCCTTGTCCGCTCGGTTGAGCGGTCGTCTCGTACGCGAGAGGTCCCGGGATCGATTCCTGGTCGATTATTTCGGCAAAATCCTCCCGGCGTGTCCTGGGTTTACCCGGTTGATGCATATCCCTTCAGGGTTCGAATGAGGCAATGGTCTACGGGCTTTGCCAGACCTACGACTGCAGTTGGCGCAAGAGGTCAAGTGCTGGGCCGGCTTCGGCCGATGTCCCGGGGCGAACTTCTACTTTATGAGCATGTCATCTGGAGCAAGTGTATTAGCGGGCCGGGTGCTTATGCTGTTGGTGTGGGTATCGTATGCCCTGCACGGCCCCGCGAGCTTCCAGCCAGTGTGCGTAATTTTGCACACTACCCTCCTCCAGGTGATGGGCCACCGGGCATGAAAGCCTTGCACTTTAAAAAGTGCTGTGCCTCTCCATCGGCGTTCGAGGATCAACCGCCTGAGACTGCACCCCCGTGGCCCCGTCCCTACTGCTGGTACACGTACCCTGTAGTAGCGACTGCTTGTAAGACGAAGAGGCACTTAGGGCTTGGGGCTTTAAACCCTAAATCCTGATACATCGGCGTGGCGGACGCCGACGACGACACCGATGACGCAGCGCAAGGTTCGCTACTCGTACTCGCGACGGGGTTTGTCCGCTTGTACGAGTAGGGAGAGGCTCTCGACGGCGGTGATGCCAGCTCCTGCCAACGATCAGAGCGGCCCCAAAGCAGCCCCTGGCAGACAACCGCGACCAGGCAGTCTCAGTCAGCACCTGGTGCACCGCAAGGCGTCAGCGCACCCAAGCGTGCGCATCTCCACACGGATACCTGCCTCGGGGCTAGCTACTCGCGGCATCCAGCAGCTCTCGACGAGCTGGATTTAAGCCGCAGTCGCGCCGGTCCCGATCGCTGTCAACATGCCGCCGCAGCGGGAGCAGCCAGAGGCGGAGCCCCTCCTGCGCGACGAGGCCGAATCCGATGATCATGCTGATGCCGGCGCCGCCGAGACACCGGCCGTGAGGGTGATGCACTCCGTGGAGCAGCCGGCTCACAGTTGGCTGCCCGAGCTGTGGGAGCTGCTGGTGCTATCCGCCAGCATCTTCGTACTCCGTGTGAGCTGGGTGGTGATCAAGGTAAGGATTCCGACCCCTCCCTCCCCCCCCTCGCGACGAGCTCCTTGGCGATGTGTATTCTCGGCCCGGCGCCCGGGCTCGCAGGAATCCTACTCGCCGCTAACATTGCGCCCTGCACCCCGCCCAGACCACGGACTCCGCGCTGCTGGGCTACACCGGCACGCACTACCTGGCCGCCGCCTCCGTCAGCGACCTGTGGACGCAGTCCACGGGCGTGTTCATCATGGGCGGCGTGCTGGGCATGTTCTGCAGCCAGGCGATCGGCTCCGGCAACAAGCAGATGGCGGGCATCTGGCTGCAGGTGCCCCTCTGCCTTCGCCTAAAGATTCCCGTCTCGACCTCAGCACACCCTTACCAGCTGTCACACGCACTACCACTCTGCTCAATTGGCCTCTATCCCCCCCTATCCCCCCCCCTCCCCCCCCCCCCCCCCCCCCCCCCCCTCCCGGCTCCCCCCCACGCTTCCACCCCCTCGTAAGATATATAAATATATAAATATTCATGTATATATGAGTATATATATAATCATATATATTTGGATGAAAATGATGAATAGAACAGAAAGGCGCAATCCTGACGGTGTCGCCGTGGCCCCGCCACGCCGTGCTTTTCTTCCCCGCGCAGGTGTCCCTGACGGTGTTGTCCGCGATCCTGGTGCCCGTGGCGGTGTCGTGGGCGCTGACTGGCCCGCTGCTGCGGGCGCTGGGGGAGCCGGCGGAGGTGGCGGACGACGCGTCGTACTACGCGCTGGTGCTGATGGCCTGCCTGCCCGCGCGCATCGGCATCAGCCAGATCAGCCAGTTCTTCACCAGCCAGAAGATGCTGCACCCGGGGATGACCACCGGCTTTTTGGCCATGCTCATGAACCTGGTCCTGGGGCTGTACTTCGTGTTGGGCGTGCCCTCCGTGCCGGCCGGCTGGGCCGGCCTGGGCTTCCACGCCTGCCCGCTCGTCACCAGCGCCGTGGAGTACTGCCAGCTGGCGCTGCTCTGGGGCGTCTACTGGGCCGGCCTCAAGCTCTACCGCGAGTGCTGGCCCGAGGCCGGCTGGTCCTGGTCGCACGTCACCCGGGCGCGCGTCGCCGAGTTTTGCCGCATCTACTTCCCCGCCGCGCTCAGCCTGGCCTCCGACTTCTGGCGCGTCGCCGCCATCGGCGCCGTCGCCGCCACGCTGGGCGCTGCGGAGGTGAGCGTGTTCAACTGCAGCTACCGCATCATGTGGATCGCGCTCACCTTCATCGGCAGCATGGGCGGCGCCATGGCCATCCACCTGGGCGTCGCCCTGGGCGCCGGCGACACCGCGGCCGCCAAGCTCTCCGCGCGCGTGTGCATCGCCACCTGCTGCGTCGCCGTCGTCGGGCTCGCCGCTGTGATGATGCTCTTTGCCCGCGACGTGGCGCGCCTCTTCTCCCCCGACCCTGCCATCCAGGTCCTCAGCCCAGCCACCCTCCACACCCCCTTCATGGCGGACTGCGCGTCTGGTCACACGCTCAATATCTGCCAGCACCGCTGTGCGGTCGCATTGTACTTATTAGAGTGCCTAATCTACTCGTGTATTATTATGCCGTTGGTTTCTGTTGTCTTCACAATTACAAGCCACTGCTGCCCCTACATTGGGTAGCGACATGCGGTTATTGGCGGTGTGAGATCCGCATTTCTATCGCAGCTCATGCAATGATATGTCAAAATAGATTCCATGTGTATCCAAACCAACCGTTTCGTATTGGAGGGGAGTATTTCCAAAATAGTTGGTTTCACGTATGGCTTTTACCGCTGTCCACCCGCAGTGTGCGCGTAGCCTGAGGTTTGCATCGGCCCTCGTTCCTCGCGCCTTGATCCCCCGCCCTTGGTGGCTCCTGGTCGTGCTGATTGTCGATCTGGTGGCTGGCAGGAGCTGTTCCACGAGGTGCGCGCCCCGATGGTGGCCATGATGGTGCTCATGACGCTGGCGGTTCTGCTGGAGCGCATCCCCATGGCCATGGGCCGCACCAGCGTCGTACTGGGAGTGGGCCTGCTGGGGTCGTGGGCGGGCCAGGTGCCGGGCGTCTACATCGGCGTTTACCTCTGGCGCCACGACCTGGTGGGCCTCTTCACCGGGGTGGCCGCCGGCTACGCGCTGCTGTGCATTCTGCTGTCGGGTATCATTATCACCACCAATTGGGAGAAGTACGCCCTGGAGGCGCAGCGCCGCTCGGAGACAGCCAAGAGCGAGACCGATCCCAGCGGCAGCCGCAGCGAGGCGGAAAGCTCCTAGATCTTCTACCAATCGTTACTACCGCTCTGTTTTATTCGGTCGGATAGATTGTTTAGGGAAGACATCCCCGCTCGCCTAGTAGTGAGGCGATTAAGTGGGTGAAGCAATGCAGTCGCATCATTGAACCTCAGTCGGCGCGCAAGGCAACCCTCGTTGCTCCGTGCAGCATCTGAGACATTTGAGCTTAAGACAAATGCGCAACTTCATCGGAGTCATCCGCCGCCAACATGTCATCCACGAGACACTAGTATTAGCAGCCCCCAAGCTCTTCATCGCATTTAGTCTCATTATCATATTGTCTTTTGGCGACCTTTCCTATAGAGCTTCTCAACACGTGGCAGATTGGCTTTCACAGTGTGTATAGTGTGCGGCATGGTGCTGCTAATAGCGGCTGGCTCTGGATATGCCACTGCCAGTGCTGCCACCCTATCTGAGGCAAGCTTCTCACTTCAGCGTACTCCCATCCACCCCCCTCACTCCTTTCCCCCCTCCTCCCTTCTACTGATGCTAGAACGCAATCGGCCAACCTTAAGCTGGCGCCCAATCGCACGCCCTATATACACTTTGTCACTTCATACGCCCGGGACTGCATGTGGAGTTTGCATGTGGCCCTGCCCTCATCCCGACTAGACAGTACAAAGCTTAGAAGTACCAACTCTGGTTTTGTTTTCCGGCGAAGGAGAATTGAGGAGAGAGGAATTGGTTACAGAATGCCATACTGCTGCCGTCTGGGGAGGATTTACTTGCCACCGAAAGAGGCGGGGGCGGAAGCAGGCGCGAGATGCTTGCGGCCCTTGGCCCTGCGTGAGTGTGGGGTCGGGGGGGGTAAGAGGAGGCGCGGGTCAGTGAGTGGATTGGGAGGCGCAGGAGGCGGTGGGTTAAACAAGGGAGTGGCCTGACGGCAGCGCTGTGGCCTGGAGCCTCTTCACACAGCCAGGGGGGGCGGGCGTACCGGCGGGCCTTGATGACCTTCTTGCCACCCACGGTGCTCATGCGCACACGGAACCCGGACTTGCGGGCGCGCTTCCTGCACGTGAGCAGGCAGCAGGGCGCCTGTCAGGAGAGCTGGTAGAACTATCGACCAGCTGCCCCCTGCTGCTGCGCATTGAGCAAGACGAGTTGCCATCGTGCAGGGGATGCCGCTGCCGTTGCTGCCGCCGCACCTGTTGGTGATCTTGGCGACGGTGGCGCCCTTGCCCTTCTTGTTGTTGCACTCGATGGTGAAGGGATTCATCAGCCGGGCCACCTGCCGGATGGGGCTCAGCGCCAGGCCTGCAGTGGAATAACAGAAGAGACAGAAACTGAGTATGTCGCCGATCTCAAAAAGGCATGTGAGGGCCGGGGGAGGGCTAGCGTTGCCAGCACGATGATCAATGTGATTCATGCTGTGCTGAAATAACAGCAAATACTCCCCAAAACACATTGACAATGGGCTACTTGAAACAGAGAAGTATTTCTCCCCATTGACCCGGGATGCAGTCCAAATAAGGCAGAGGCTCGTCAGCCGCTGCGCCCCTGGGCAAATTGTGATCTTCCAGATGCTACCAGGACTTGCGTGCGGAGGTATAGGGCGGTGACCCCCCCCCCCCCCCCCCCCCCCCCTCATTCGCGTGCACTTAGCCACTGAGCAGCGCTGTGCATTCCCCGGCATAACCCAAGCACGGAACGCCCGCATTGCGGCGAGATAAAGGATGGACAGTCTCCATTCGCCCGTGTGGCTAGGCCTGCGTACCGGCAACGGCAGAGCAGAGCCCTCCCAGGGCTGAGGCGCCCAGGAAGTCGCTGCGTAGGTCGGCAGCCTCCGGGCTGCGGCGGACCACCACGCGCGAGCCGCCGACGCTGCTGGGGGCGGCGGTGCGGCGCAGCGTCGTCGTGCGGGCGGTCGCGGAGGCCGGAGCCGCGCTCAACCTGGCGGTCACCATCGTGCTTATGTCTGCAGGGTTGGGTGGGGCTGGCTGGAGGGAACGGATGGGTGGGAGGCAGTGGTGGCAATGAGCGGGGACAGGCTGACGGCCGCAATGCGCCGCCAGGCGCGGGCTCACTCTTCGCCGGACCTGACTCACTGAGAGATGAATGCGGTAGTTAGACGAAATAATTACGGTCTTAAATTGGAAATACATTGTCAGCTTGCACATATTTCAGCACCGTACCAGGTAGTGCCAGTAGGTCGTTGTACTCGTACCAGTACGAGTGGTCGGGACTGCGGCGGATGAGATGAGTAGCGGGAGTCGCATCAGTATGTATACAGGATAGTCGCAACCCGTAGCAGAGCTGCCGTCGCAATCCAAGATCAAGGATGCATTACGCATCACCCACGATGCAATTTCGCCAAATCACTTCCTTATCCAGAGCTCGCCGCGGCGACGACGTGGCGCAACCGCGCAACAGGGGAACATTGCAAAAGGCGATCAGGAAACCACCCGAAAAGGCAAGGGGAACTCCTTTTTAGTTGATGGCTACAGTCCATTCGCCTCTAGAGCAGTACTTACCGCGCGGCACGCAACGCGCGCGCAAGTACTACTGTACCAGGTACTGCTGTACTGCGACTACCAGGTACTGCTGTACTGGACGTATGATCTAAACTAGTTTATGGGCTTTCCTCCCTTGACCTAACCGCTTTTCAGCTACAGGTGCTGCTCGGTGGTACGGGAACCAGGCACCTGTCGTTGCGCCCTTTTTGGGTGCAGCACGAGTAGACATAAAAGCAGCCATAACAGATGGGCCTGCCTGCCATCTTCCAGTTTTCGCTGCGTTACACGCAGCGATGTTAAAACTGTCTCGTAACCTGTTGCAAGCAAGGTCACCCCGGGTTGTTCAAGACCACACCCGGCTCACCACCCGTGTGTGATATTCTCATCCGTACGTCCGTGCGTTACCATGCCAGATGGAGAAGAACCCGTCGATGAGCCGACGCTCGAGTCGCTGCACGCAGACGTGAAGGCCCAATCTACATTACTGCGCGAGCTTGCAACAGCGTTGGCCCAACTGACGGCTCGTGAGCGCGTTGTTGATGGAGAAAGGGCACATGGCACCGGTTCCGGGCAGCGCATCGCGGGACAGCCGACAGGTAGCGGGGGAGGCGCAGAGCGCCCCGACTTGCTAGAGCTAGCCCAGAGCGGCCGTGTCGGAGCAAAATCCGCGAGTGACGAGGATGACTACCTCGCGGTGCCAGAGCTACTGCAGAGAGCAGAGTCTAGCTACGAGGCCGTTCGACCGGTCAGCCGAGTGCCTGGACTATTCCCCCTGAGCACTGACCTAACGAACGAGTACCTCAAGCAGGATGACCGGCGTCTGCCGGCCAAGGAGGATTATCTATGGATGTCGTGTTTCGGCGCCCACATGGCCGCACTTTTCGTGGCTCTCGACGAGCTGCTGTCCTACGTCCCTGCTGCTAGTCAGGACTTCACCCCCTACATCGCAAGAGCTCGGAACCACGCCGAAGCCATCGACAAGGCGTTTCGCTTTCGTTTGCCCTTCCTACGGAGGCTTAATGAGGTCAAGCGTGTGCACGGTGACCAAGGAGTTCTGGACGTGCTGCGAGCCCAGCTCTTTCAGCCTGCTTCTGAGCATCTGGGTTCCGCGATTTTTGGGGACCTCATGAGGGACTACGAGCGTCGCGTCTTCGAGGCGACGGTGGCCAGCAGCGCAAAAGCAACCGCTACTACTACTGGTAGCGGCAGCACCTGCAGGCGGACGCGGGCGTGGACGAGGGCGTGGCGGTGGACGTGGGCGTGGCCGCAAAGGTGAGCACGAGTGACGGTGTGGGGCGCCTTTCGTCGGAGCTGCTGGAGCTTTGCGAGGCCACCTGTCGGTGACCGCCGCAAAGCGCACTTGCAGCTCAACGGCGGGATGAGCGCCCTGTGTCATGACCTGCCCCCCCCCCCCCCCCCACCTTACAGACTTCATTTAGACCTTCCTCGGTGCGGCGCTTCTTACAGCTACATGCGAGTGCGGCTCAACCATCCGCACACATGCACATGGCGGCTCAACCAACCGCCTCCCGCACCATTTCATCATTGCGTCCGTCGGTTGTCACACTGCGCGTTACAACCGGTTCGCAATGACCAAGCTTCGCGCGTGTACGTTACGCGCGCGACAGGCGCTACGAGCGCGAAGGGCGCGCGGGGCGGCCCTCTTACCTGAACCTAGCCCCGCAAACCCGTATTGGTGCTACAGCAAACCCGTCAAGCAACTACCGGCCAACCGCCGGGAACCTAACCGCTGCTGCCGAGTACTTTGCAAAGAGTAGTCGCCCCCCTGGTACTCTACCGGTAAGGCGACGCACTTACGTAATTGACGAGCCCGAGGCTGTCGCTCCATGGGCTGCTTCACTGGGATCTCGACTGCATGATGCTTTCCGGCTCAGACGAGTTAGGACAGCGGACGCTCGACCTGCTCTCCAGCTCCCTCACCGCTTAGACACTCAAGAGCTACGCCGGCAGACTGTCTCGGTTCGCGGAGTTTTGCCACGACTCCGAGAACATCAGCCCGCTCGAGGCGGCTACTGCTACTGTCGTCCGGTACGTTGCATGGATTGGTGAGCGAGGACACATTGGAGCTAAGTCACTGCAGCCCTGCATGTCTGCAATCAACACGTTCTTCGAGCTGCACAACCCAATCACCAAGGACAGCCTACACCTTACTGCAGCTAGACGTGGGCTGATGCTGCGGCAGCGCCGTCTGAGGGCCGCCCCTTTGCGAGTTCCTCTGCCTGCTGATGTAGCTTACAGATTCGTCGAGAAGGCCGAGTTAATTGTGTCTGCTCCCGCCACTGACAAAGTATCAGCACGACTTCCGAGCCCTCATGGCCTCGGTAGTCAACTTCATGTTCTTTGCGAGGGGACTTACTGGCGTCTCCTGCCGAGTGCGGGATGTTCATGTCGACGATTATAACATTACCCTGCAGGTGTACCGAGAAAGGTCGCGCCGGCCGACGGGGACCCGACGACCTGTGCGTGCTTCTCCTTCCGGTGTCAGAACACCCCCGAGTTGCACGCCTCCTGCACCACTTCATCGACAACATACATTATGTCCCCCTGGTTACAGTTGCCTTGGCTGAGAACAAACTTCCGGGCGGCCACTCCAAGCGAGCAGTCAAAACCTTGGACCGCCGCTACCATGTCGGACTGACTGTCTACAACCGTCCGTCTTGTCGGTGCTGCCCCTCCCGCCGGCACTTCATGGACCTCACACAGGGTTCGCAAGGGAGCAAGCGTCTGCTGCCATTGCCATCGGAGTTCCATTGTCCTAGATTCGCTACCAAGGCGGCTGGGCCACTAACTCCGACGTCGTTTTGGACTACATCGACCCCAACGTTCTTCCTTCACCTGGCGCATGGTTCTTCTTTGGCCACATTGCCCCCCTACGCCACTTCCAAGTCCAACACGACTCCGCAGCGTTGGCCTTCCCGGTGCCTCCTTCATGACCTGGTGCTACCCCCTCTCCGTCAATCCATCGCTCTCTCCGTTCGCTCGTGACTGGCAAAACCAGACTCAACTTTGAAATGATCTAAACTAGTTTATAGGGTTTCCTCCCTTGACCTATTAACCGCTTTTCAGCTACAAGTGCTGCTCGGTGGTACGGGAACTAGGCACCTGTCGTTGCGCCCTTTTTGGGTGCAGCACGAGTAGACATGAAAGCAGCCATAACAGCTGAGCCTGCCATCTGTTATTTTGGTGGCTTCCGATATCGCCTTCTGCTGCGCTAGCTCATGTAAATAATCTTCCAGTTTTCGCTGCGTTACACGCAGCGCCCTCCCTGACTCCATTTCCCATCCACGCTTTTCACTTTACCTTCGTGACAATTTCGGCTTTTAATCGTGTAGAACAGCCTGCGCGATCTTTTTGGCAAAACCTGACTCAACTTTGAATAAATGTCTGAACATCACCGCCGCGCCGCCTCCGCCTGCTCATCATCATCCGCATTCACTACCCGTACCGACTACAGTAGTACCGGTACGGCGGTACCGCCGCCCGCGAGTACGGGTACCAGGTACTGGCATACGCCCACCTATATTCTGGTGGTTTCCTGATCGCCTTTTGCAGCTCATGTAACTAAAAATTGTACAAGGTACTGTACAGGTACTATTGGGAAGAGAACTGCAGTACATACCGCCCTCGTCGTCGTGTGGCGGCGGCAGAGGCGGGCGCGTGACGACGTGATGATGGCGCCGCGCCATCCTCGCCGCGCCGCTGCACCGCGCATCATCCGGCACCCCTGTTTTGTTCTGGGAAGACCCGTCCGGAGCGAGCGCCGTCCGGTGACATCTTAAGAAGCGCGTGTTGCCCACTTCTGCGCGTGTGAGATCACGGAGGCCTGGCTCCTGGCGTGTGAAGGGAAACTCCTCCTCCTTGGGCAAGTGTTCGTCCCCACGGCGCGCAGCGACGCCCATAGAGGCGGTACATAGGCCAGGTGAGGCCGGCGGGCGCGCGGGGCCTCAGGCTGCAGGACCGAGCGGGACGGCTGAGGGTGGGGGGGGGGGGAGGGCGGCGCGGGGCAGCCACCGCCGTCCATACCACCGATTAGCTGCGCCGCACGCCGTAGCCCACCCCTCTGCACCAGCCTGGACGGATTTCCAGCCAGCGGTCCTCGGCGGGATCGGAGAAGCTGGGTTCGGGATCGGGCATACCGCGCGCCCCAACTGGTCCTGAGGGCCTGCGGCAGATCTACTCCCTGTTTTTCTTTACGGCACCCGAAGGACTCCTTCCGTCAATCTTCTGCCTCTGGGACCTCTGCCACCCATAGCGCCGGGCTATGGAAGGATCATCATCTACGTTGGGGGCTGGATTTGTAGCCGGCCTTGAGCCCTGCCTGGTGCTCGTCTGCTCCGCGCGGGGAACTGTTAAGGCTCACGGCTGACGTCGGCACTGAGCCCCCCCCCCCCGCGTCGCGCCGTTCTGCCAGGCCTGTTGCGTGGCGACGATACATCGCAGCGCTCCCGATAGCTGGACGCCCCCGAACGACGACGCGGCGCCTGCGCAACCGCGAACCGCCGTCCGTTGCGCCGTTCTCTCGCCGGCCGGCCGGCGTTACCCCCCGCGGTTCCTTGGCCAGCCGAACTAAGCAACTTCAAAACCACCGCCCGCAAAATGGTGGAAAAGCGCTCCCCAGAGGGGGAGGCCGGCGGCGCTCAGGACGGTCCACCGGCCGCGAAAGCGCAGCGTCAGGGTTTGTCCCTACAGCCTCGTTGTCCGCTCTGCCCTTTGTAACCTAGCAGCCGCCGTCGCCCCGCCGACGACGAATTTTGTCAGGCCGGCGAAAATCGACGGCCGTCCGGGTGACACAGGACGTAACAGCGGCGGAGCCAACGTCGCACTTCCGACCCTGCGACGGCCCCGCGGCCCTGCGGAGGGCGACCCCCCACAACGCGACCGCCTGAACGCATCATTACCCCTGTTTGGACCTTTGCACGCGCAGCCACCGCGCTCCACTGACGCACTGCAATTCCGCCCCTCTGCACCCTCCCCTTCCCTACCAGATGACTCCGCCGAGCTTGATGCCTCTGTGCTGGCCAAGCTGCAGGAGCTGTATGACTCTGGCATCGTGCGTGCCCGCCTGTCTGGCCCTGCATTGCAATCGCCTCGTCGTAGTCCCTCACGTGCAGTGCGCCAAGTACAATTTGGATTGGTGGCTTCTCATTATTGAAAATGCAAGTACAACTTGTACATGTGCTCCATGTGCGGAGGTAATGCGCATGTTAGTGTGGATCATGCTGATTGTGTGCTTGCTAATCCCCCGTCCCTACCGCCTCTGGCTCTTTCTGGATTCCGCCCATGCCGCCAGTGCACCAAGGGCGACGTGGATGAGCGCGCCATGCAGCACCTCAAGAACTTCTCGCCTCAGACCGCGATCGACATCCTGGAGAAATTCCGGAACTGCGACCTCAGCAACGTGCGCAACCGCAGCGCCTACCTGAGCGGCGTTATGACCCGCTTCCGCAAGCCTGAAGACGGCGACTCCACCACGCCCGCCAGTGGCGGCGGTGGCGGCAACGCCCGCGGCAGCGGCGATGGCACCCTACCCAAGCACATCCAGCGGCGAATGGACGCCGTGAAGGTGAAGAAGGGCATCGCAGAGGGCACGCTGGACCAGCGCTGCTACGACGCGCTCAGCAGCATGACGACCACCATGCAGGAGACGGTGATCGACCAGCTCGAGCGCCAGGACCTAACAGCCATCCGCAACCCCGCTGCCTGGTTCATGTCGGTCATCAAGCGTGTCAACCGTGGCGAGCTCGGGCCCGGCAGCAGCGGCGGTGGTGGTGGCGGCGGTGGCGGCGGCGGCGGGCGCGACTATAACAGCGGCGGCGCCGGCATGGGCGGCATGGGCTTCAACATGGGCTACGTGCCGCCTCCGCGCGCGCCCCCGCCGCGTGGCATGCAGCAGTACGGTGGCATGCCCGTCAGCGGTGGCTTTGACGGCATGCCGACCGGGATGCCTATCCAGGGCATGCCAGGCATGCAGGGTATGCCAGGCATGCCCGGCATGATGGGCCCAGGTGCATCCCCGCCCCACCAATATAACCCACCGCCTCCCCTTTTGCTGCAGATGCCACATCCTACCATAACCATGTGTGTGCTAGCTTGGGTCTCCGTGTGCCGCCCAGTTTCAGGTTGTCTGTATTAAACCCCCGACAGGTCCTGAACGTTTTTATTATTTTTATTTCTATTTGGAGTTTCGAGGGGAAACTTCTAAGTATCTGGAATGCGAAGTAAATGTTGGGAGGCCATGTATTTGTGGTCATCATTAGTCGAGAGAGTCTGCAGACTTTCTTGAACAGGGGTGGCATACCTGCGACACAGCGGCCTGCAACGTGCCCATAGCTCGTGGTTTCAGGGGCGCTGAGCTGCAGTGCTGAGCTCCCTTCCCACCCCCCTCTTCTCCCCTCCCGATGCTCCTGTTGGTGCAGGCGGCTTCAACCCCGGGATGCCCGGCGGGATGCCTGGCATGCAGGGCGCCATGCCCGGCATGATGGGCGGCGGCCGCGACCACAGCATGGCGCAGATGGCGCTGGGCGTGCGCGTGGACGAGTTCCACAACCTGAGCATGCACGCGCCCATGGTGCACGCGGCGCCCGCGCTCAAGCTGCAGCAGCTGTGGGACGAGGGCTGCCGGCTGGTGAGCCTGCTGGACGACCGCGCGTGGGAGGCGCTCGCCTGCCTGGGCGCGCCCGAGTCGCTTGTGGTGATCGAGGAGGTGTCGGAGTCGCTCATCCGCAACCCTGATGGCATCCGCAATCTCAACGCCTTCTTCATGGTCCGGCCCCCATCTATTCCCTCCTGTTGCACAGGCTGTGTTTCGCCAACATATCCCGACCGTAACCACTGCCTCCCCCTCTCCAGCAATCTATATGCATTCATACCAGATACCCATTAATATACGCACATTATATTTCTGTGTGTGTGTGTGTGTGTGTGTGTGTGTGTGTGCAAGACACGTACCTGCAGGTGTGTGTGTGTGTGTGTGTGTGTGTTTACTGGCAGCCATCTGACCTCTACCCACCTTGCTCCTCCCTTGCAGTCGGTGGCCAACAAGTACTTGCGCCCAGGCGGCGAGCGCCCCGGCGCGCTGGGCACCGGGGCCGGCCGCACCGACGACCGCAGCTCCTCGCGCCCTGTCGGCCGCGACGGCGGGGACCGCCCCGCACGCCAGGACGGCCCGGGCGACCTGTCCCAGCTCGCGCCGCAAGTGCGGCAGAAGGTGGACGCGCTGATTGCCAGCCACTCGCGCTACCTCAACCGCTCCCACTTCGACGCCGGCGTCGTCAACGCGCTCAAGCAGGTCGGCGACTCCCAGGGGCTGCTGGTGCTGGACGAGATCGGCGGCAATGACATGGGGAACGTCCGCAACCCGCCTGGCTACATGATGGGCATCATCGCGCGCCACCTGCGCGGGGAGCGCACTAGATAGAGCGGCGCTGGCTGCCTCCGCCAGCCCCCTACTTTCTGTGTAGGGTTATGCTGGCTTTGCTTGCGCGCAATCATGTCAAGTCCCGCCTGAACGCTGCTGCTTGTGTAAGAACTCGTGGTTGCAGCTGCTCTTGTCCAACTGCCCACAGCGAAAACAGTTTGCAGTGGTGTGAGGGTGTCCATTGGTGGTGGTTGGTTCCGGGCATGACGCTGATATTTTAAACAAGTCACGTATGGTGATGGATCTGCGGCATACTGGGCCGACTGGATGGGAATCATATGTGGCCGTCCAGCATGTACTGGCCGGTGAGCTTCCAGCAGCTACTCGCCCTTGCGCAGCATATACGCCACTTGCTTCATGGCCGGCCCGTACTGCGCTGGCTGTGTGCCGAAGTCCTTCACGACCCGCGCGCCCGCCGCCCCGAAGGACCCTGCGATGTCATCCGTCGAGACGTGGAAGGGCGGTCCACCTGCGCCGCCGTCCGCGCGGTTCTTCACCTCAAGGTACACGAAGCCACCAGGACGCAGCAGCTGCACGACATCTGCCGCATATGGGGCGCCCTTGGCTGGACCCAAGAAGGCGTAAGCGTCCTTGTCGAAGATGGTGTCGTACGTGGCCGCCTCGGCGCTGGCCGCGTAGGCCGTGTACGCCTCCCAGCTGGCCACTATCAGGCGCACCCGCTCTCCCTCGTACACCGTCGATCCTTCGCCCGCGCCACCTTTTGTTTCGCTCAGGGTCACGCCGCTGTCAGCGAACTGCTTTCTTAGGACGTCGACAGCCACTGAGGACCTACGAAGGGCGCAGAAGGTGCACAACAAGTTTTCTTTATATTTATAATTCATGTGTTCCGAGCGGCATTGGGCAGACTACAGTGCCTGACGGTGACCCGAAGGCTATTGTCGCCACGGCCTGGCCCATCCCATGGCGAATGAGGGTATCCGTGGCCGGAATGTAGCGCTGCGATACACAGCCTCTGTTGCATGAGGCGGGCAGGAGGGCGACGCACCACTCCACGGCGGTGACGTCGAATCCCTGATCCCACCCGTACTTAACGAAAGCGCAGTCGCCCGCCAGCGGGACCAGCACCCGCGGCGGGGAGTCGGCTTTCGCGGGGTCCACAAACTGGACGATGTTGCTGTGCTGCGTCTCCCAGTCCTTCACCAGTTCTCCTTGTTTCCAGCGCAAGGAACCGCCGGCGGCGATGTCCTTGAAGGCGGCATCGAAGGAGGCGGCCCCATCGTAAGACGCCATCGCGATTCCGGAAGCTCTCCGCAGCAGCCGCCACCGACAGCGGGCTGGGAAATGTGTGCACTTTCTGTCGCCGGCCACGCGATAGACAGGCGGTCGTGCTAACGAGGGACAGGCACGCGACGCAGTATGCCGGGTGGATATAAGCACGTCCAGCTGTTTGAACATGTTGCTTCCTCTTCGGTACAGTACCGGATCGCTGGTGACCGCCGGACGCGTGGCAATCGCGTAGTTGTGGCGCGGTCGGTGGTGAGCATGGCGTGAGGAGCGGCGCGTAACTTTCACTGAGGATTATGGCCGATTATGCGCTCCTACAGACCTGCTATGGGAGGGTGTCCGTATTAGTGCCAGTATTGCGGGCTGTAATTCTTGTCGTCGCGGGTTGTATGACCTTCTACTATTATAAAGCACCAGTAGAAGTGTGACGAATAATGAATTGTGAGCACCTTCTATGGTTTCGGAGCATCACGACACGGGCGCAGATGCGCTTTCAAAGCGATAACTGGGCGGTGTACTTGGATCCTGCATTCGATTCGTCTGCACTGGGGGGACGGTGATGATATACCGCGTAGTCGATGATTAAGTGATGACTTTAGCAGGGCGAAAGGAACTTAACATATATATGGAGACGAACGTATATCAATTTTTGCGCGCTAATTAATCTACCGTTAAGGAGCAGTTGTGCAACACATGCGGCTCGAGGAAATGATATAAATATCATTGCGTGTTCGTCAAGCTGGTGAGTCGAGGAGTTGCTCACGTACCACGATTCGCAGTATCATGCACATGCGGTGGCGGGGCGGGGGCTGTGGGGGTTATATGACCACATACATCCAAAAAGTAGTGTGACTGCCAAACCAATTTGGTGAAAAGAGGTTAAAGAGACTACAGTGCTCTACAGACCCACACGCCCCCGCAATCACAATGACTCCTGGGGTGTGAGTCTTATCTTACTACCAAATAATGCACTCCCATTGCACCTCTTGTCGTGTGGTGGCACTGTGACTCATCGAAACCTAAAGGTCGGCAAAACTGTATCAGTCACCCAATCTCAATACATGGCTTGGTGCAGGATTGCTTAGGAATCATCAACAGTTCTGATTATATACTAAATCGTCAATCTCTCTTGTCTACAGCCGCAACTGATAATGTCCCATCAAATGAATAAAGTAGTCGTTCACTATAGCTATATTGAATAATTAGCAGCATGGGCAGCACCTCGATCTATCACACTTTAAATTTCCTACCTCGCGTGACTGGTATGGGGGACTTCGCCGTTAACTTACAGTGACGATTCACAGCAAATGGCTAAATGATAGGGTTTTGATGCTAGTTGAAGTGGGTAGGGGGCCTCGTGTTCTTGGGGTCAAATTTGAGTGACTGGGTTTCGCCTCGGAGTGACCGGGTTTCATTGCTTCGGTGATGCGCGACATGATTGATGGACAGTATGATGACGTGCGTGCTTGCGATGCGTGCTTGCAATTATTTCGTTGACATGTTATGGATTTATTCAATTATTTGTCATCGTGTTGAAACTTTAAAGACTAGGCGATTGTTCTGCTTTATGTGTCTTCGGCAGGTTGACGGTTTACCCGTATTACTTTTTTCTTGCCTCCTAGGGGGCAAGAAACAGCTGGCCTTCAAAGAACTGCATGATGCCACGGGCCTAGCCGACCCTACGTGCGACAGTCTCAACCGTTTTGAGACTCAGATAACAAACAAAGGTGGTGTGCGGTGGTGGTGCAAAGACGAGAGGCTTCAGTGTGTTGACAAAACATATATATATATGTCGTTACATGGTTGCCACAACGCTTACCACATGGCAGCATTATATCGTACATATGCTCATCGCAGTCTCGGGTACACATCGTACTAGTACTCGTGCACATAGTACATGCATAAACTCGTAGTATATCGTACTCGTATAATGGTAACATACGTCCCTGCATCACCCTATACTAGTATGCTGTGGATAATTCATACATGTAGACATGTAGGCAGGCCATGAGACACCTTGTCTCATTGTCTGTGCGGTTTTTATCCAACAACCAGGAATAATAAACTTGTAACAAATTTCAAACTTCGTATTTCCTCCTTACGGGCTTAGCTGTTTACCCAATCCGGATGCCGTGACGCTTTCCAACCACATACAACTCGGTTCATGTAAGCCCCCCCCTCCCCGTCTCTCGGTAGCTACTTGTTCTTAAAGGCCGTACATTGTGCTTTCTTGGTTGATCTCGTCGCCATTTGCCTTGTATATGACTTTATACGCGTACACAAAGGGGGCGACAGCTTCAAGAATAACATTCCAATCCTTCTCATCTCATGTTTTTTGTCCATCGGCGTAGTTTATCTCTATGTGTGCGCGTAGGGCCACGGTTTGCGCCATAATGAGAGCCACGGATTGCGGCATGGCAACAAGGGCATGATTTGATGGCGGGTTCCATGATTCATCGGTGTTGAACGGCTCGTAAAGGGTCACTGTCCGCTTGTCCGTGGCAGTCCCGCGCCCCTTCACGAACCCGATGAGTACGCGAATCTGGATGAATCCTCAATCGCCGAGAGCTTCATGGCACCTTGCTTCGACTTCTTTCTCATGTTCATTTGCCCGTGATGTTGTGTAAAGTACACCCGCCCACATTTTGTCCAGCCATGGACTGAGTGATATCATGAGATTATGTGAATGTAAAGTAACTTGACAGTTGAATGAGCGATGCGTCGATTTTCTAGTACCATTTACCATTTTTTAGTACCATTTCCAGCAGCGAGTAGCGAGTACCAGTGGCGAGTAGCGAGTACCAGTAGCGAGTACCGAGTATAGCCAGTACTAGCGAGCACCAGTAGCGAGTACCGGCCCTGCGCGCTGCGCGCTCACAGCCTCCCAACCGTGAGATCGTAATCGGACGGCTGTATAATTAAGAACCGTGGGTGGGTGGGTGGATTATAGTACTTAGCAGTATATTCCAGTAGATAAGCGCTTTGGTCATGCACCTATATATAGGCCCGATCCGCTGCACTTTACGGGTGCCCGTACGGCAATAAAGCTCACCGCCGAAAAATCGACGCTTCGCTGGATAAGGTAGGGACTCGCATCAGATGATTAGAGATGTCGATGACAACAGGTGACGAAAATGTTTATCAATGCCCCTGCGCCTTCGCATCACTGGGCGAAGTGGTGTCGCTCGTGAATTCGTGCAAACGCATGTTTACAGTGTTCGCATCATCGTTATTGTGGCATTCATTCTCGCTGTTGGCACTGCTTGGAAGAACAACACCACCAGCTACAGCTTGGCAGAAGAACAATGACTGCACCTAATGAAGATGCTCATCGGCCATGGCTGCGAGTATGCAGTGTATAAATAGTGACGTCCTTAGTAGTACAGCACTATAGCGCGCGGGCTATGCCACTTGAGAGTTCAAAGTGGGATGGCGGTATAAACGCGAAGTACTTTAGCCCTGCGACCGACGCGGGAGAGTACCGAACCAGCACGCCTTTTCAGTGTTCACCTACTACTGCTATTCTAGTATGCATGTACTACTCCAACATCCCATGAGACGAAGCACCGGCATCACTCCTGCCCGGCGCTGTGCTGTGCCCGCCTGAGAAGTAGGAGAATCGCCAGTGGTGGGCCACCGGGGAGGCGAATCTGCTCGACGGCAGGAGCTGCCTGTCCCAGCTCTTCCGCAGCTCCGCCAGCGCCGGCTCGGGCGCCATCACCTGCACCACAGCAACAGCGATTGACAACATGCGGAAAAGCCGCAAAGCAGTGGCACAGCACAGTCTCAGAGGCTGATGGCCCGATGGCCAAGCCGGGAATCGACACGCAATGGCAACTAAAGGGTTTGACCTCCTCCCCCCCCCCCCCCCCATTGAAATCAATGTAAAACCACAAACACACAGTCGCACGTCATGTCGCAAAAACAAGGAGAAGAGCTCCGAAACCATCCACCGGAAGAGCGCCGGTAATACCATTTCAACACACTCAGTCACGTAAGGTTTCCTGGTGATGGGTGCGGGGCGCGGCAGCCTCCCGCTGCCGAAGCACCCGTGCAGGCAGGAGCACGGGGGGCGCCCCCCACCTGGCAGCGTATCCGGCTGCTGCTGGGTAGCGTGGGGCCGTCCTGATGGAGCACGCTGACAATGCCCAGCCGGATCAGCTCCTGCAGCGGCTCCTCCAGATTGTATCGCACCTTGGGGGGGGGGGGGGGGGGGAGGGGGGGAAGGCCAGGGCGCACGGGTCAAGAAAGGGCGGGTGGGGGGGCGGGGGGGGGGGGGGGGGGCGACGCAGTATATATTAGGCAGTAATATGTACTGCGTAACACATCCTTATATACTTATGTACTTATATACTTCGTAACATATACTTATACATTATAATTTTGTAATTGAGAAATAGTCATTTATGACATATTTTATAGTTGCCAGTCAGAAACTCCGTCTCACAGCACAGTGTGTTACTCCATTATGCTGAAGAGCAAACATAATCTGCATGAATGCTGCTTACTGGCTGTTGAATGTATTCCACCTTTAAAGTCATCTGGACGAGATGTTATGATTGGACGTTGCAACAGATGGCCCCACCGGGTCCGCCCACACTCGTCATCCGTCCGGGCGGGTCGATCCCCCCCCCCCCCCCCCCCCCGGGGTGCACCTTCTCGCCGCACTTCTCCAGGAGCGCCTCCGCTTGCGCCATCACGGCCTCGCAGTCGATGGTGACCACGCTGCTCGGCACCATCTGCCGGCAGGCGTTCCTGCCCGGCAGGCCGCGCGCGAGGAGCGCGTACAGGATGGCGGCCTGCTTGTACTGCTGCAGCGCGGCCGCGGCGGCGAGGAACTGCCCGATGCCGTCCTCGCTCACCACCGTCTTCTCGTGCAGCTGCCGGTGGACGTACCCTGGTACCATCGAGTGCCCGGCCCGGGACAGCGCCCAGGGCGTCAGTGAGCACGGCCGGGGGGGGAGGCATGGTGGCGTGAATGGCCGGGGCGGGGCGGGGCGAGGCGGGGCGGCCGTCGTGCGGCGACACACCTTCAAAGTAGGTGTACATGCGGGTGTAGCCCAGCACCACGCGCATGGCCTGCGTCGCGAGCGTGGAGATCCACACCAGCTGGAGGATGTCGCGGTGGTTGCCGTACAGCACCTGCCGGCGTGCGCCATGGGGCACCCCGCATGCGTCAGCGTCGCGCGGGGGGGGGCGCAGGGCAACGCACCGGCCGATGTGCCAGGGACCCACCGAGCGCGGAGGACATGGCGGGTGACGAGCTACACGAACGCCCGGGGCGGGGCGGGAGAGAGCGGCTCACTTGTCCTGTGACATCGATCAACGAGTAACTCTCTACATGGCGCCAATGCCAATCGCGGCACCCTTTCGTGGCGCCAAGCTCAGCTACTGAACAGCTGCATTCGCATGACGTTAATCAACAGCAGAGAATGCGCCTTATATTGGACCCCTCTTGTTGCGCAAATAGCGGCCACATGACGGTGCCAGAGGGCACAGCGGCAATGTACCAAAAGCACCGCGGATATGCGGACGTCGGAATGCTCAATCCGGCATTTAACGCCGGCCTCAGGCGGCCCGGTCCCCACTATGCGCATCTGCGGCTGCCCAGCAATACCTCCCCCCTCAAATGGGGGTTCTACGCATGCAGACGCAGATGCGGTTTCATACATTAGGGTTTAAGGCTTTAGGGTTTTAAAGCACTACAAACGCAACGCTCCGAGGTTGCGGTTTGAGCCCCTTTTAAGACGCCATACTTTTGCTCTGTTATCCGCTCACGCGCAGCTTCGGTATCAAAAGATCACAGCGCTATGATACCGCTGCGACAGGGTGGGGCATGGGGGAGTTGGGCGAGGGAGGGTAATTGAGGACGTGGCGAAGGGTCGGAGGCGTTCGGAAGGTCGCCACCTGCCCCAGGATGGCCGCGCCGCCGACGACCGCCATGAGGTCCATCTTGAGGAGGTCCAGCGGGCGGAAGGCGACCTTCCGGAAGGGGAAGCACACCTGCCAGATGGGGACCGGGACGTGCTGGCGGACAAGCAGGGCAGTTGTCACGCTGCCAATGGCGCCACCGAACCACCGCGGCGTTGCCGCACCGGTCGACAGGGAATCCCCACCAGGACGGCGACGCCTGCTATGGCTGCGGCGGGCGGGTTGTCCACGGGTGCCGACGCGGGAATAAGAACACACCGAGCGAGAACCCGCCCTGCCCTGCCCTGCCCTACCCTGCCCTGCCTGCTAGTGGTCCGATGCGGACGAAACTATTTCAAAGGAACTGTAGTGAGTGTTCCTTTTGGTTGCATGCCACCCCGGGTTGAGGCTCATTATAAGGGCGCTTACACCCGCGTCGGCACGCGTAGATGACCACCAACCCGCCCCCGCCCCCGCCCCCGCTCGCCACGAGGCCCCACATTACCACCTGCATGCGATGCCGGCATCCAATCCGTGCGCGTGCCGTGACAATCCGAGCCTCGCATCTTGGGTTCTTTCTTCCCATCGTCGACGTGCCGCCGGAAGCTCATGCCATGTCATGGCCTTCCCTTCATAATGTCCAAAAAGACGCCCTCTTTTTCTCCCTTAACCCCCTTTCTTCCAACACACACACACACACACACACACACACACACACACGCGCGCTCGTATCCATGCCCATACACATCACGCACAAAGGTGCCGATGCACTTCTACAGACCGTCATTATGATAAGCCTCAAACTGGGCTAGCGTGCGACCTATCGGAACATTCGCTACGGCTCCGCCATGGGACAAGCTCACAGCCGCGGCTGGCCGGGCCCCCACCTTGTACACGCGCAGGCTGAGCGGCTGCTCCAGGTACGGCGGCTCCACCACCGGCGGCGGCTCCGCGCCCGGGTGAGGCGCGAGCGCTCGCAGCACCCGCGGCAGCCTCTGCGGAGGAAGGGGAAGGGCCAGCGGCGTGCTCAGCCGCGGCGCGAGCGCTCAGCGACCGGCGCAAACGCTCTCCCGGGGGAAGCGTGGGGCGGCCGCTGACACGTTGCGCTATTGGCGCGACATAGAGCATGCCGTGCACCTGGCCTTCAGGGAGCCATCATGCTACGGGGCTCCGGTTGGCCCTATATACGCGCGTTCATTCAGCCGGGCCGCAAGACAGCTGGCCTGTGTAGCTGGAAGACTGGCAGGAATAAAAGGCAGGGACGGGCCTCGTTGTCTGTCCGCTCGGTAGAGCGGAGGTCCCCTACTCAGGAGGTCCCCGGATCGATTCCTGGCTCTGTCAGGTTCAGGGAAATATCGTCCGGGCCCGTGTCCCGGGTTTACCCGGTTGATGCATTGGCCCTTCGGGGCCCGAATGAGGCAACGGGCTGATGGCTATGCCAGACCTGCGACTGCCGTTGGCGCACGAGGTCCAGTGCTGGGGTGGCTTTGGCCGAGGACCCGGGGACCCGAGGACCCGGGGACCCGAGGACCCGGGGCGAAATTAAATTAAACGTAAAGGCTATGGTAGATTCCAATTTCAATACGTCAAGCATATGGGATGGGAAAGACATAGAGACTTCCGGTGGCGCGGAGGTTTTCTGTACTTAAAAAGACTCCCGGGTGTATCAACCCGCACAACACACGCCAACTGTTGCGTACCTACAACACGGCATCCGGCCAATCTGCACATTGCGATCCGCGCCGGACTCTTGCGACACTCTGCGCACAAACCGCGCTCCCAACAACACCGGGCGCATACCGGTACCGCGCCTGTGATGAGATGGCCCGGGCGGATTGCGAACCAGAGAATGTGCAAGGCGCGGCAGAGAAACACATTGAGCGGCAGGTCGGCGATCGCGGCTGCTCCCACGCAGCGTCCAAGCGGACAGTGCGTCCCCCCCCCCCCCCCCCCCCCCTTCCTTCCCCACGCAGTAGTACAGATGTGGTAAAAGGTAAAGTTCGCCCCGGGTTCTCGGCCAAAGCCGCCCCAGCACTGGACCACGTTCGCCAACTGCAGTCGTAGGTCAGGCATAGCCCATTAGACCATTGCCTCATTCGAACCCCAAAGGGCCAATGCATCAACCGAGGAAACCCGGGACACGGGCCCGGTCGATATCGCCCTGAACCTGACAGAGCCGGGAACCGATCCGGGGACCTCCCAAGTAGGAGACCACCGCTCTACCGAGCGGGCAGACAACGAGGCATGTGGTAATGGGCGCCAGCCAAAGCCGACGTCCTGGTCAGCTCGCGCGGAACTCAATAGTGGGAGCACGCCGCCCCGCGTTGTGTCAGCGCTCTTGCCAGAGGCTTGGGAATTGCCTCAACGGCGTGCCAACAGCGTCGCCCACAACCTTGCTACGCCTGTGTTGCCTGTTGCGCGCTTATTGGGGGGCGGGGTGGGGGGAGCAGGGGGAGGTTAAGCAGGGCCGGCACCTCCTGGAACCGCTTCTTGGTCCGCCACTCCCAGTGCCGCACGGAGTACGCGGTGCGCTCGGAGGCCATCGCGAAGGCCGCGGGGAGGTCCCGCGGGGCTGCACGGCGGCTGAGAACCAGGATCTGTGTGTCATTGGGGGGGGCAAGCAAGAGGGGGGGGGGGGGGGGGGGGGGCGTCAGCAGGCTCGCGCCGGTCAGACGTAAAAGTGCTGCTCGAAGCACCGCGCCCACCAACCGGGCCCGGCAGCAGGCACCCAGGACGCTGGGTAGCATCTGCAGCGAGCGTGCCGACGCGGTATTCACGGCGGTCATGGGGGCACGGCGCGCGCGCAGCGGCGCGCGCGCAGCGGCGCGGGGAAGGGGAAGTGTCGCAAGGGAGACTGAGGTGAATTGATGATGTGACGAATGGACTGAGAGTGGGCGCCGGCGCGGTTGCAGGGAGGCCAAGACTAGGAACCCGCTCCGCCCGTCAGAGGTCAAGCATGGACGAAACTGCAGCGGGAGTGCGGTAGTTGTTGAATGCGGTCCTGATTGAAGGCAAACGATGTGTCCGATTTTTATTCACGCGATAATCCGTTTAATTCTTCACCGGCTGTCGGTCATACCGTGTTTATCCACCCCCCGCATGATGAGTCTGCCTTACCTATACTCGAGCACTTTGAAGCTCAGTTTCAGGAATCCCCTTATGATACCCGAGCTATTATTGTTTTACCCCGCTGGAATACCGCCTCATCCACTCATACCCCGCCGGCACTTATATGTTCCACACTGCCACATCTGCCACTGACGACCTGCCTATGCCACCAACAAACTGGATCTTGGATGTTTACCTCGCTGACAACACTCTCGACGAGCAAGCGGCCACTGCGCACGACGACAATATGCGCTCTGAACACATCAAGGCTCTTTAGCTTGAGTCTCAAGGTAAGTCTTATATAATTATTGCTAATTATGGGTGCGTCGGCCCTGGTAGCTACATATCGCCGCATCGGGGTGACTGGGCAGCTGTCCATACCAAGAGAAAGGGCGTGGGGGGCATGCGGCATGAGTATGGGTATGGGCGTGGGGCACGGTGGCACGGCCCGAGGTATGCGGCGGCGAGTAATGGCCGGCGCACCTCCTGGAAGGTGGGCTCCGCAAGGCGCAGCTTCCCGAGCAGCAGATCGCGCAGGCCGCGCCTGCGCACGGCGCTGAGGTCGTCGCCGCCCATGGCGTCGCTGACGGTCACGCGCATGATGTGCTTGGGCGACATGCGGGCCGGCTCGTCCACGCGCCACTGGCGCTCAAACTTGGTGAGCATCTCCTGCGGGGGCGCCGCAGGCCGGAGCGGCGTGAGCTGCTCCCAAAGGCAACGCTGCCTTCCCAGCATGAGGGTCCTCGCCTTGGTTGAGAATTCTTTTTTGGAATATTGTATATTTAGCGGGTGATTATCCCTTGACGAGATTCGGTGGTGTCGCGTCTAGCGCATGTCATCATCGCTCTGCGAGATGTGCAAGCGGACAACTGGCCTCGTCACCACTGCGCAGCTGGCGGAGCCTCACACTGTGGTGCGGGGGGATGATGAGGTGCGCCAGCCGCGTCCGCGTCTGCGCCGGCCGCCGCAGGGCGCCGCCGTGCGTAAACTCCAGCGTGGACGGCACCGACGGCGGCGGCGGCAGCGGCACGGCGGTCCCGTCCAGGCCCAGCCTGGCGCCGGCGACCCGGCTGAGCGCCGCCGCGAGGTGCGGGTGGCGCGTCGCGTCCACCAGCGTTGGCAGCCGAGCCTGCGATGGGGTCGCCGACAACCTCAGCGGCAGGTCAGACCACGTCTGCATGGCCGGGCGCATATTGCCCTGCCGCTATCGCAGAGAAAGGGGTCGATAAGACCGCTTCCCCAACTCCAGATGGTCAACTAAAGTGCGCCGCAACGCCACATCGTTTTCAGCGGCGCTCTTGCTACTTTCCAGCGCACGGTGAATGGCGGTCTGCGCCCTTTCCTCTCCTTTCCGAGGTGTGTGGTCGGGTGTGTTGATGATACCTGTATCTTGCTCATATGTCATCTGCACTTGCATCTGGCAAGATGTAGCATTTCACCATACATCAGAGGTCGTTCTGCCCTTCTCTGGCGCTGTCGATAGCCGTTGGTATTGTATAGTCTCAAGACTGCATATAACCCCCCTTTACATCGACACCCCGCTGTCGCCACCCGCAGTCGATGTGTAAATGCAATTATGAAGATAACGGGGTTGTAATCATCGCGGATGCGTGTCTGAAAGCAAAGGCAGACTCAGGGAGCGCTGACTCGAAAACAGAGACCTCTGCGGACAGCCCATCCCCTGACTCCTTGATCACAATCTGCATGCATCTGCTCATCTCATGCTCCCTGGCGGTTTCCTTTGCAGGCCACACAGGTATGCGAGTCTTGTATGGCCCCCGGGCTGTGCATATCATGACATCAAAGACAAACATCATTGGATGCGGATGGGAGCACGTAGAGCGCGGACCCCGGCGCCGCGCGCATGGCGGAGCGCCCACCTGCGCCCTCGCCACGCACGCCTTGGCCATCAGCACGGCCTTCCGCCGCTGCGCGCGCCCCCACGTCTGCGCCCGCAGCACCGGCCGCTGGATGGCTCTGCAGGGCAACGCCAGCGCAGGAGCAGGGGGGGGGGGGGGGGGGGGGACGTTAGGAGCGGGCAACAACAGGAACCGGCACCTGTGGCGCTAAGGTACGTGTCTTAAGATTGTGGGATCTACAAGCCGCCATGTTTCCCAGCAAACCTTATTCTCATCATCGGCAAGACGTGTACTTGTGTACCCAATGAGGCGTGCTCATGCCAGGTTGCCACCGTTACCTCTCTCCCTCTCTCACACTCTCTCTCTCTCTCTCTCGCACACACACACATACACACACATCATGGGGGCTCATGTGTGGCGGTTAGGGACAGGCGCATGCACCATTTCAAACGCCCATTTCAAACCAGGTCGGCAATCATTCATGCACATCGGGCCGTTGGCGTGAACCGTGTCCGCTCGCTGCAAAACGCTCGTGCTTCTGCTCGGGAAAGGGCAGTTCATGGCCGGGTAGGGCTGGATGGGGGCGCCTGCGCATGGATACCGCTAGCTTTGCCTCGGAAAAGCGTTCGACGCAATGGAAAGAAGCCTAAAAGGGCACGACTCAAATGTCCAGGCTTAGGTGACAGGATGGCGGCGACGGCCCTGACGCGGCTGAACCTGTTGATAAGCTATATAAGGAATCCTTCGGTGCCCCTGGCCCCTCTCCTCGTCCTGAGCATGGCGTTCCGGATGGGGGCCACGGCTACGCGCGCCGCTCGTGTGAGCCAAAGGGTCAGCCACCTTATGAAGTTCCTCGCCGCGGTTTGCTGCAGGTAGTCCAGCTTGTTGGCGAGCATCAGCCCCTCCTGCTGCTGGGAGCCCCACCTGCAGGCGCGCCCGCAGCACCACAAATCATCACCACCACCACCACCGCCACCGTCACCATTCCCAGCACCAGCAGTACCAGCATCAACCCCACCACCACCACCACCACCGTCACCATTACCATCCCTATAACCATCACCGTTATCAGCACCACCAGCACCAACACCACCACCACCACCAGCAGCAGCAACAGGACCAGGACCATCACCACCGCCAGTACCACCACCATCACCATCAGCACCAGCACCATCGCCATCACTATTGCCAGCACCATCACCACCATCAAAACAATCACCACCACCACCACCAGCGCCATCACCACCATCAGCTCCGCCATCACCATTTAATGAGTAGCAGCGGCGGTCAGACAGGGTTGCTGCAAGGCCCTGCATGGCCCACTGGATTCCACTACACGACACGCATCAAACAGACGGCGCCGCGGTCTGCTACTGGGTGACACTGGCACTGCGGGGCGATCATACGCATCGTGGTTGCTGACTGGTGCATGAGACCTCCCAACCTTCCCTGGCATTCACACCATGCGTTATGTCACCGTGCACATGCTGGCGAGTCCTCAACAAAAGCTAGAGGAAGGGAGCTCATTTGGTGGTGGTGGTGGTGGTGGTGGGGGGGGGATGGAGAGGGGGGGGGGGGGGGGGGGACTGCAGGCTCACCCTCGCTTCCACACGGCCACCGTTTGCATCTCCTCGTCCAGGTCCGGGTCGACCAGCTCGCGCACCAGCGTGCCTGGCCAGCAGGCAACGCTCAGCTCACTGCGGGTGCACTACTTTCTCCTTCTTGTTCCCCCACCGGTGAGCTGGCACCAGAAGCGGCGAGGGGGGCGGGTGGCGGGTTGGCGGGGGCGGCACCGTCCGTGGCGCCCCACTGCGGCCGGATAAACAGCTGGCTGAGGTACTCGTGGTTCAGGACGTCCGCCATCGCGCTGTCGCGCGCCGAGATCTGCGAGTAGTGTGCCTTGCCTGCAGCACACCGCACAGCCGGGCCATCGGAAGGCATCGGAGGAGTAGGACAGGCTGCTGAGCCCCTCCCCCCCCCCCCCCCCCCTACCTGTCTTCCTCTCCTAGCACCGGTCCTCCCTTTCCGTTCCAACCACACAGAGATGTCCACCAAGCACCGCAGAGTGGCTGCAACAGCAGATGCGCTGCGTTTTCTGAGCGTTAATTGATTGCAATCGACTTCCTGCCAGCTAAGTATATGCATATATATATGCGTATATATGTATATGCGTATATATACACATATATAGATATATATGTGTGTGTGTATATATATACATATATCTACATATATCTATCTCGATATATATATATGTATGTGTGTATGTATGTATGCGTATGTGTGTGTGTGTGTGTGTGTGTGTGTGTGTGAGGAGGCATCAGCTAAGATGGTTGAACTGTCGGGCGGGCTCGAGAATATGACCTGTGGGCATTCCACCTACAAAGCGCATCAATTCGCTGGGCATTCCATCCCCCAAAATATATTTAGGAGAAGACATGGAGCATGGGAGACCTGCGACCCTCCAATTCTCCCCTGCGCAGGCCCTGCAGCCAGGCAGCCGCACCCATGAGCCCCACAAAGCGCCGCAGGAAGTCGGCCTGGATGTCCTGCACCACCTCCGGCGCCGCGTACACCGCGTCCGCCGGCTCCCCGCAGCGCCCCGGGACCGGCTGGCTGCCTGTGCGGGCGATACAGCGACATGCGACGCAGCGGGGGTGGAGTGTATGGAGAGCTGGTGGGCGTCTCGCGGCTGTCACTTGGTGCAATGAGCGCATGGCAGCAGTGTCGGGAGCGTTCATGGAGGGCAGGGGAGGGAGGGGGAGGCGGTACCGTGCGGCACAATTACGCAGCTGTTGAGCGCGCGCAGCACCTGCTGCAGCTGGACCCCTTGACGGCTGTACTCCACGCTGCGGGGCATGGTGAGCGGGGCGGGAGGCAGGTGGGGTGGGCATGGCCCTGGAGCCATGGCGTAGCCGCCCATGACCATAAAGCACAGCGCTTTTGGCAATGTTACAAACATGCCAATTGTGGTGATGTTGGTCCAACCGCGGTCTGTATGGATGGCTCGGGGCGTGGCGTTGAGTGTGGATGCGGTTGCGGATGCGGGGTATATCATGGCACACCACATCTATTGTCAATTCCGCTGCCCACATGCATTCCTATATTATGACATCTATGTATAAATGTATACTTATTATGATGTCCTTCTACATATATATATAGTGTGTGTGTGTGTGTGTGTGTGTGTGTGTGTGTGAAGGTGCGGCATGCCGTATACAAATGGCATGTGGAACGACCTACATAAGCTTGAGCCCTGCCACCGCATATCCAAGCTTATGCACTCATGCGACGTACTCCTGCACCTGTTGCGCTGAACTTGTTCCAGCGATACAGAGCTGCTCCCAAACAGCTTAAAAGCCTGCAGGCAGCCTCCGCCTGCAGCCACAACCGTATGTGGGTGACGCATGCTGATTGCACTCTCTCGCTGCCGCAGCTTTGCCCCGCCCCCCCTCCCCTGTTGCGCACCGTTGTATGCTCTCCAGCGCAAACAGCACCTTCTCCACCTGCGCCCACTCCGCGCCGCCCCGGCTGCTGCCCTGCACGCAGCATCGCCCACCAGCATTGGGCGTCAGCTGTCGGCGCGGGCAGCAGAGCGGGCGGTGGCTCGCAGGTGGGATGAGTACAAGTGGGTGAAAGGGGGGGGGGGGGGGGGGCGTGCCGGCTTGAGCAGGTCCGCCAGCGCAGCATGCAGCTCATCCTTGGTGGTGGGGATGAACATCTGCCGCCGCACCCGCACGGTCGCTACGCCACCGCCAACGCCCCCGCCACCACCGCCGCTCTCAGCCGAGCCTGAGCAGTGCGCCAAGCAAAGGAAAAGGGGGGGGGGGGGGGGGGGGTCGGGACCCATCCGCTGTTTCCTCCTCCTCCAACCACGCGGTGCGGTGCCTGGCGGCTGGGCATACTGGGGCCACTATAGCCGGGTGACTGCTGGCGGCGTCCACACAGGGACGCCCTCCAGGAAAGACTTTTCCACAGGTACACCGCTCTAAAGAAAGAGCAGTCAGCCTCATTGATATTGGCAGAAGAGTGTTTCAACATTCTTTATCATGCAAGAGGCATATATTCAAATACCGTATTCTCGTCCCCATTCTGCAATCCACCCTCCCCCCCCCCCCCCCCCCCTTCCGCCCCCTTCTGAATATCCCCCTACCCCCCCCCCCCTCCGCGGCTGTCGACTCGATCGGCTGCGAGCGCGCAGAGCGGCCTGCAAGCGGTCCACCTTTGACCAAGTGTTCCGCGGTCCTACAGTCCGTGTACAGCTCTCACCTGCCCCGCACTGCCATAGCGTAGAAGTGATATCTCGCGGTGCAGCAACGAGCCGACGTGGTCGAACCCCCCCCCCCCCCCCCCCCCCCCCACACACACACACACACACACACACTCGCGCGCGGAATTGTTTACGCTGCTTGGTGCCACCTGCGCCAGAGGCCCAGGGGGTGGGGGGGGGGGCGTACCACAGCCGTAGCTGGAAGGTGCGGGTCGCTGCTCAGTGGTGGGCACGCCGACCTCCGCGGCGAGGCCCCGTCGGGCGGACCCGGTAGCCGCGCAACAGGCAGTGCCGCGCAGCAGCGCCGCAGCCGCGGGGAACAGCCCCAGCTGGGACGAGCGCCAATAATAATAAGGCGACAGCATCATCCCGCTGTTGGTTGTCGTCGCGCTCGATGACGCCCCCGGCGGCTGACGCGCTACGCTGCGGCTGCTGACGTGAGGAACCGTGGACCTTTGCGAGAAGGGAGAGAGGCAGGGGGTTGTGTACTGAGAGGGGGGCGCGGGGGGGGGGGGGGGGGGGGGGGGGGGGCGGGGGGCGAAGGGGAGCAACCAGACTACCTTTATTCTCCTTCTTGCTGCTGTGCGGCGCTCTGACGCTGACCTGGCGGGATTGTTTCATCGGACGTCCCGTAGTACATCTAGCGACTAGAGACTACATATAATCCTTACCCTCCGCCCACCGTAGGGAATTAGGATTTTTCATATCATCCACACTTATGGCGGAGCCATGACCCAAGTCCCAGGCACCAGTACGAATCGAAATAGCTAGATATTGAAAAATATATCATAGATATTAAAAAAAAACCGGGCATTGATTACTCGCGCTACCACGGGGGTTCAGGGCGGAGTGCCAGACGATACCCGTATTGTATGACCGACGATCTCGCAGTAATAACTGCCGCCGTACATTTATTGCCATATCTAATCGTCATAATATACCGGCGGTAGTCGCTACCCGGCATCGATTATCGCCCCGCCGCGGCGCCTGCGCGCGGACCAATTTATGTTGGTGACCATGATGCCACAATTGTGAAATTTATCATACCGTCTTAATATGATCTGATATTAAGCGTGATGCACTGATGACAGAAAAGCAGCAAAAGAATAGTGACTAAATTAATCCGCAAACTACATTATCGAGATAAATAATTCTATAAATTACTCACAGCGGTGAGCCCTGCTTGGCTGGCCATATTTCTCTTTCTCTGGTCTACTGCTCCCGGAGGTCAATGTGGTCGCTATTAACTGGTCGCTAACTACCTATCCCTGTATCTGCAAGTCAGACGGGCACCCGTCGGGGGTGCGACTGTAGTCCTTTTTATGCTCGGTGGCCAAGCTACCAGCAGCTCTCGGTCCTGCTGGACGTCCCGGCAACCCACAGCACCGCGCCGCGACCGAACAGCAGACCTCCCTCCCCCCCCCCCCCCCCCCCCCCCTGGTGTCCTCCCAGCACCAGAGGCGAGTGACAGATCAGGCTTCTGTTGCTATTCAGGTGCGCCAGGCCCCGGTGCTGTGAGAAGCGCGCCCATGGTGCAGTGGTCAAATAGGGGCTCCCATGCGCGCGTAAAACGGTCACTACCACATCGTCCTCGTACAGCAGCAAAGCCGCGCATGCCGACTACATGCGGGCTACCTCTCCCCGCCTTCCCCTAAGGAAGCGACACCATCAGGGTACCGTTAATATTCCGGCGTCTGCGTTCGAGGCGGGCCGAGTAGCAGGGTTTGGCAGGAGGCATCTGCTGGCGTCGGCAGGGCAACCACATGCCGGCGGCGGCATCGGGCGGAGTTACAATACGCGGGACCTACCAACAACGGGTTTTAAAATACGGGCGGAGTTAAAATACGCAGGACCCGCAACAACGCCACCATCTGCGTATCGGGTTAAAACACGCAAAACCTACCTGTCGTCGACCTCGAGGTGGAGCTGCCAGTAGTGCGGGCGGTACGGGCTGGACGCATCTGGTAGATGTAACACCAAGGGCGGCGCAGCATACACAGCTTGATATGAGTCAGGATCGGCTCTCCCGAGTGCGGTCACCCATGGATGGTTTCTGAGAAATCTGCGTTATGCTGCGCTCCAGCGAGACCATGGGGGGGGGGGGGGGGGGGGGGGGGTCAATATTGTTCTGGCGAGGCACTGACAGGGGCTGTGCCTCATTGCTGACTCGAAAATTGTTCTGCAAGGACTGGCATGCGATTTGCGTTCTCGAGCAGGTGACCTGCGCGTCCACTAGCGGCTGGGGCGGCTGCTAAGATACCATAGACGGGGGTGCTGGCGCCAATGGCATCAGACACCATGGCACTCCCAACGCCCGTGAATGGCCAGATCACAGACAGTGCAGAAGCTGCATCGGACTACACACCCGCGGCGGGTGTGGCTGCTGGCACAGACAACGCACACGCAGCGCAGGATCCTGCGGCTTCTGGGGCCGGGGGCTACGGCGCGCCAGAGGATGGCGGCGTTGTTGCCGATGTGCCTCCAGCGGCGCCTGTGACAGCAGATGACGTTGCAGGGCTACAGGCAAACTTGGAGAAAATGCTGACCGAGCGCCGCCCGCGCTCGGAGCACGCTGCTCGCCATGAGGCCCACCGCTCCGGCACAGACCCCGGCCAGTTGCTGGATGTCGACCGACTCACTCAACTCATCCGTCACGTTGTGCATCAGGTGCCGCACACTGCCAATGCGCCTTGTTCCATAGTCCAGCCTGCAATCCCCTCTTGAACCGTCGCCCTCTCTCTCTATTCCTCTATCTGCTCCCCCCCCCTATAATTTACGGGTGTATACATGCGCTCCATGTTATCATCCCTTTACAGGTACACTGGCCACTACCGGCATGCCGCTCTGCTTGCAATAAACTCTACGTGGGCCTA
This sequence comes from Tetraselmis striata, assembly GCA_006384855.1. Lineage (NCBI taxonomy): Eukaryota > Viridiplantae > Chlorophyta > Chlorodendrophyceae > Chlorodendrales > Chlorodendraceae > Tetraselmis > Tetraselmis striata. The sequence goes on from VCJN01001862.1 coordinate 137,075, forward strand.
AACTCGGGACGATGTCTCGGGGGAGGTTCACTCACTTTTCCCCTGTCCTGGCAGGAAGTGCCCAACGGGCTGTCGGCGCTGCAGCAAGACGTGCTTGACCTCCACGGCGACATGGTGTCCTTGAAGGTGACCGCCTCCCCGCCCCCCCTTTCCTGCCCCCTTCTCCACTCCCTAGCGCAAGCTTCAGCTGCTAAGCGTGTTGGCCTGTTGCACCCACTGTGAGCGTTCTTTTGCGTTTGCAAATCTAGAGCATGCTCTCTCTCACCTTATAACATAACAGTGTTTGAAATAGAAAGGGGCTAAGTGGGAAGATTGGGGGGCGGGGGGGGGGGGGGGGGGGAGGGGGGGAGCTGATTCTGGGCAATGCGCGCTCCTCCCACTGGCAGGACTTCATTGCGGGCACAGGACACCGTGAAGCGTCTGCCAACACCAAGCTGCTGCAGATTGAGGAGGCGCAGGCGACACAATGGGATCAGTGGAAGCAGCGGATTGCTGAGCTGCGCAATGCCATCCTGGAGCATCCCAACGTGGACAGCAGCGCGCTCGGGATCTTCGACCGCGATGCGCTCGAGGTTCTCACCCTTCCTGTGGGATATTTGCATACAGCAAAGTCATCCTCTGGCCGTTATCCCCGGTATACACATGTCATGGGGTGTACGTTTAGTCTACAGTCTTAGGAATAGCAGCAGCAGAAACCTCTGGCACTGTCAGCAGTGACTAGGCATGTCGCACGACTAGGTTTCGACGCAGAAGCGCTTCTCGGCTGCTGATGGTGAAGCTGGGCGGTGTTTGGCGGAGCTGGTCACCACCATCCGGCCCACTAACGCTCGTCGCCACACTGCCTGGCGATGGCAGGATGCGCTGGAGAGCGCGAGGATGGCCACCATTGCGGGGCAGGAGGCCAAGGCGGAGAGCACTCGCATGACGAAGCAGATGATCTCCATGCTGGACCGCATGGAGGTGATGGAGGGTCGCATGGCGGCGGTGAAGGGCCCGGATGCGGAGACGCAGGCGCTGACGGCCCGCCTCAAGCGCGACATGGAGGCGGTGCTGGCCAAGAGCGAAAACATTGAGGGCGCAAACAAGGCGCTGCAGGCGCAGCTGTCTTCGGCGACGTCAGCCAATGAGGCGCTCGTGCGCGAGGTCCAGGAGCTGCGCCTGCGGATAGCCGCAACAGAGGAGGGATCCACGGTGCGGGCCCGCCTGCCGCGTCCAAAGGCCTGGCCCTTGAGGCTCAGTTCCTGCATGCGTTTCAGATGAGGACGATGGTAGGATGGCGGGAGAAAAGACCCTGCGCCCGGCGTCTGATCGGCGGCGCGGTGTATGGCTGGTGACAGGCGACGGCCGCAAAGCTGGATGAGAGGCTTGGCAGCCTGAGTGAGGCGGTCACGACCACCAAGACGGCGATCGAGCAGATAGGCACAGCGTCCCAGGAGGAACGCGGGAGCCTGAAGTCCGACATTGACAAGGTGCCCCCCCCCCCCCCCCCCCCCACCACCACCACCACCACCATCACCCCGGTTCCCGCCCCTTATGGAGTGTCAAATCCTTCTCCGACAAGAAAATCTACCAGGATAACATGGCTTTAAAATGATAGTTACAGTAGGTGTTAAAAGTTGAGGATGCGGAATGCAATACGATCATCAAGTTGTAACAATCGCCATCTCCCTGGCGGAGGCACCAAAGGGCGCCCAAGGTGAGGGCACTCGCCCAATATCCCAACAGCGCCACTCTCAGAGATCGACGCGATGGGGCACATAGCGGAATTGAAAAAACCGCAAATCCACTCGTGAAACCGAGAATGTCACAAGAGAAACTTCGCCTTGCAGTTAGCAAGTTGTGTTGTTGATTGCCGTATCGGTCAAGTGCATCAAGTAACTGTTTTTTAAGTGTGAATGAGAAGTTTCTTCCATGCAGGAAAACCTCTAAGAGCTGTCTTATATGTAATCTATTCGTTGTTCGCAAACACTCGTCGTTGACGGCATGAAATAATGGTGTGCCGAACCCCATTCACTCCGCATGCTTTCGTGAATGAGCTTTATTATCCGTTCCTTGATACGAGCGGGAATATCTTTCCTCTACACACATTTGCAAGTTATTTTCGCGAGGAAAGGAATGTACTTATTATGGCGGCCGGTGACTAATATGTGTGAGTACGAGTGCTGAGATTATAGGCATTATAGGCAGTATATGAGAATTTACTCATCACCCCACATGCTGCCGGCAGCCCGGATAAAGATTACGGGCACAACTTGTAGCACCGTCGTAATGTGCAAATATTGCGTTGATGTCGGCATTCCGAATACTACTTAGAACAGCTTACGTTATGATTACAGACAACTTCGGAAGCCCTCCTTAGTGTGACAGTTGAACGAAGCTTCACATATATATTGCTCACACTTGTAGTAACTATTTCGTAGTCCAGGTCTCGGCGGTACCACTTGGATGCTGATGATTCCAGGCGCGCAGCTATAGTACTCTAGCTAGTATCGGCGTGAAATGTTAGTACAGCGGTCCCGCAATTTCACTGAATTCACGAAAGTTACTGTAGTTTCTCCCCAGCCCAAAATAAGAGACCTGGAGGTGTACTCGCGCAGGGCGCGGGCAACGCAGTGACCCCAAGGTGGACTGACGGTCATGATGGATGGTTTCTCCCCCCATGGACGCAGGTGAAGCAGGAGCTGGTGGAAGTCAACCGCCAGGTGACGGTGGTCGGGCCGCACACGATGGAGGTGCTGCGCGGTGAGCTGGAGGGCATGAGCGCGCGGCTGGACCAGGTGCAGGTGTCGGTGCCCGCGGCCGTGGCGCCCGTGAAGGACGGGCTCAGCATGCTGCAGGAGAAGCTGGCCGCGGTGGAGATCAAGAAGCTAGACGCAGCGGTGCGCGCTGCTGGCCTGCCTCAAGCATCGTGGGCTTCATGCGTGATAGAGCAGCACGTGCCTAGCGACATATTGCCGTTTTGCAGCTCCTAAAGCCCAAGCCCTGCAGCCATAGCAGTTTCCCTGCCATAAAGAGCAGCTTGGTCAGCGCTAACATGTTGTAGTTGCAGATACATTAGAGCAACTCTGGATCCAATGAGACACCACTACGAATATCACTCCCTTGCATATGCTGTGATGTTGTCGGATGGCCTCATGCCCCCCCCCCTTTATTGCTCTCTCAGGACGCCGTCAATGAAGCGATGCTGGACAAGTCCGTAGCTCGCGCCGTGGACAGCGCCGACCGGAAAGTGAACCTGGTGATGAGCGCCATCGCGTCCATCGAGGAGCGCATGGAGATGCTCAACAACGACAAGGCGGACCGCAACCAGGTGGCGCTGCAGTCGGAGATGGAGGTGATGGAAATAACGCTGCGCAGCGCCATCGAGCACGAGTCGCAGGTGCCCCCCCCCCCCTCCCCCCCAACGTTTATTGATGTTGTTTGTTTCATTATGTCATTTGTATGATTTGCACGATTTGCTAGGCGTGATGGTTTGATGCTGTTTCTATGGTAGGCATCGATCAATTTGATTTTACAGTGGTCGCGGTCGCCTGAGAACAGGAACACTGTGTATATGGGCGTGTCGACTGCGGGCCGGAAACAGTCATTGTACATACAGGGCTGACGAGGCCCGCTTTTGCAGAAACTGGAGACCCGCATGGAAGAGAGCAACGGGGAGAAGGTCAGCCTCGCCATGCTGGACGCATCCGACAAGAAATCAGCGCAGAAGATTGGCCAGCTGGAGGGCGCCATCCTGCGCGGGCTGAAGGCCATCAGCGACCGCGTGGCGGCGGCACTGCTGGAGAAGGCCGACGCGATGGACCTCAACGACTTCCGCATGCAGGTCCGGCCGCGCTGAGCACATGTAGACGGGCCGGGGGGGCATCGCGCCGCAGCAATGCAACTTGTGTTGGCAAGTGGAGTGTGCGGGCGGGTATCCGCTCGTTCCCGCTCTGATAGTAACGACAGAACGACACCAAGGGCAACCATTTGCTCGCAACTATTGACGCTGAGTACCTCGGGGCATTTAACTATTGTTGTCGTCATGAAAGGATATTACAAGTCGATTTCATACCATGGCTTCGTTGTTGAGAGAGAGGGGGGGGGGGGGGGGGGGGGGAGAGAGACCTTTCCAGCTGTAGGAGGTTTAAGGGCGCTTCGTTGCTTTATATGTGTAGTTCAATTGCATAGATTTGGTAAACCTACAGTACTGCGGTGGCGGTATGGAAATAAGAGCGCTTAGCATATGCGGCGAGGACACAGTATCTGGCCCGATCATGATAGGTTCGCCTGGCGCAAAGGATATGTGTTACTGCTGCTGCAGCCCTGACTGTCTGTGCGCCTGTGTTTGTGCCGGCCGATGCGTGGCAGATGAAAGGCATCCTCAGCGAGATCGACATCCGCTTGCGGGAGCTGTCCCCCTCGGCGCGGATGGTGGCCTCCGGTCCCAATGCGCGCGGCACGCACTGCATGAGCTGCGACCAGCAGGTGCGCTCCAGCAAGGACGTCATGACCTCCGCGGCGTACAGCCTTCACGGCGTCACCGGTGCGACCTGCTCTCCCCCCCTTAATGTCACAGAGCAGTTTATATGTGACCTCCAGAGATTGTTGTCAAGCATCACGTACACCATGCGAGATGACATGCTCCGAAACCACCATCAGAAATCGCATTTGGACGATCACCCCTTTCCATCTGGTGTGACAGTCATGTTTCATGGTTCCACTTGCATTGCGCGTCTCCCTCTCCCCCCCCCCCCCCCCCCTGGTGATTGCGTGTATTCATCGGGGCAGGGGGTTGGGGGGGGGGGGGGGGGCATCGTGCTGGATCCTCGGTGTACATTGTCCATCGTCCTTGTACATTTGCGTTGCTAGAAACTATCGAGTACGACGTGTGTATTGTGTGGTGATTATTGTATCGCGCAAATAACGGTTGGAGATCCCGGACGGGGAACACCATCTTTGCGGCCCCAAACACTGTTCATCCGGTATCTCGTATCCTGATATAAGCGAATTTATAGCGGGTAGTACCCGCATAATGTACAATGATTTGCCGTACCTCAATTATACAATAAGGAGCACCGGCGACTTAGAAGGGGTCGGACCAGAATGGACATGATGATACACGGTCGCCAGAGGGAGGGTAAGGCCGTCACAGAGACTTACCCTAGCTCCCCCCCCCCGCCTACTAGGCAGTCTTCCAATGGACGAAAAGATGTTCCCTGCAAAGCTCCCGGCCATGAAGAGCTGGCACAACTCGTACGCACCAGTAAGCAGCTGCCCCAAACCTTCAGCCGCCTGCCCAATTCAGCATGTTATTCAGTAATTGCTCCATTCCATATGCCTGATTATGGTACTAGTATTGTCCCTATTCTTCTATGTTGTCTCTTCTTCTCCTTTGTTTTTTTATACGCTCATTCATTCGGATCAACTGCCAGCATGCTGGTGAATGCCATCTGGAAATATACTGCACTGAACGCCATTGATGAAGCAGCAACACGTCGCAATGTTTTAAGGGCTTGTGGCTGACCCCGCGCCGGCCTCCCATGGGCAGGTGCAAGACGCAGAGCCGCGCGGGGCGTCGTACAACGCCAAAGCTGCAAATCAGCGAGCGCAGCGCGACAACGTGCTTCGCTCACCGGCTGTCAACCCTCATCAGATGGCCAACTCGCACACACTGCCGTCGACGCCCCCTGCCGGTGGTGGCCTCTGCCACCCTTCGTCAGGGATTACGATTTAGGGTTTCTTGTGCGGGGGTGTCTTTGTTACTAATGGCTTGCTTGCTTGTGATGCATTCGGATGTAGGAGATGTGGCGAGAATTAGTATGGGGCTTATGTTGTTGGATGATGACCTCAGGCCATCATACAATAGACAACCTAAAAATACAGCGCATTTTCCCATAACCCAAGCTGAGCCTCGTTTCCTGTGTGTGCCTGCCAGGTGCTGTCCCAAAGAGCTCCAACCTGGTGTATGGTGACTCCATCTCGGGAACCATTGCCCGCGGGCAGCTGCCTAGTCCGAGCCGCGTGCCTCCCACCAGCGGGGGCTTTGACAACGGCGGTTTCGGCGCACCGGGCAGCCCGGGCACTGGCTCCCGGGCAGTGGCGACGGGTCGGCTGGGCCTGGAGGTGGCTGGATTTGCCTCAAACATGGAAGCCATGCCGTAAGTATGGGCGCAATTGGGGTGGAAGCCCGGGTGGACACACAGCCCAAGGATGTACGGTAGCCTACCGGGCAGGGATGATTCAATGTAATGTATACTTCATCCTTGCTGCATGGTCTCTCGCTTCTGACTGCTCCGGTGCATGCTGCTGCGTGCTACATGCTGCGTGCGACATGCTGCTGCTACGTAGCAGCGCGTGTGACATGCGGCATGTGCACTATACTGCTTGCATGTAGCACATCTGAAATACTGCAGCAATCACACTAGTTGTCGGCATGCACGCCGGCGGATGGAGCTGTGCGATGTGAAAAGTGACTATTTCAACTCAATAACAGTCCATAAGAATGAAAGTTTGGCGATCAGAAATATAACATAATACAAATAGAAAATTCATTGACAGATTGGATTATTTTGAAAGACTGGCGGATAAGTATTGCCCTTCGATTTCGGAAAGCGAAAAGGACACCAATTGAGTTTGTATTGCGCATTTATTCCGGAAAAGTATACGTGCAGATTGAAACCAGATAGCGATATACATAAATGCGGACGCACTGATGCACAACGATGATAAGGAAGCATTAATCATGCTGATGGCAAGAGTACTCCTTGCACTTTTACGCGTCCTGTTTTCCGTATACGGTCTAAATGTACGCGTATTTTATTTAGCGCGTATGTATACTGGAAAGCATTACAGCATATCGTTTCGTACAGATTGCAGCGCGCTGCAATCTGTAATTAAGGTCTAGACCTTAATGATTACGAAATCCTTGATATTGCGAGTCTGAACAGTCCATTACGGTGATGGAACGTAAGCAATAATAAGTAGAGAGTATAATGATACAAGAATAGTATAGTAAAAGAAAAACGCTAGAAGGGTGGCAAAAGCACGGCCACGCACCGCGGTTTGACTTTTTGCCACCTATGTGCTAGTTCGTTTATACATATGATGGGGGGAACGCCCTTGCTTAGATCACGTCATCGGAGACGCGTACATGCATTGCAATAGAGAGCCGTGGAAGGCATAGTAGCCGGATCGGCGGCGATGCAGTGCCCTACTAACGATAACGCCCGGTTGCCGATGTACTCCCCGCAGTCTAGCGGTAGAGGCAGTCGTAGCTGCAGCTGGAGCTACCAATAATTATATAACAGCTACCCGGCTACCATGCATGGGGTGCCTGACCCGCTTGACGCGACTAGCGTGCCGGCGTTCGTCGGTGGGAGCAAAAACAGTGGGTCGGACTTGGCCCCGCCGCGGTCGAGGCGCGGGTGATTATCCGTGGATTCGGCATTTTTGGGGGTGCTATTTCCGGTGACTAGGGCGGCATGGTTGAGGCGGTTGGCCGCGGATAGGGTTGTGGCATACATGCACTGCGGGCCCGTGGGGGCGGTCGTATTTGCCCTTCGCGGCACTAGATGTATGGCGCTGCCGCCATAGCATCTGCCAGTGGGAATAGCTTTCGAACGTAATAGATCGTCCCGACAACCGTGCCACTTACCACTACTATCGCATGGTATCATCAATGCAACCCCTTTTGTCACGATGGCATCGCTCTGCATTCATACATTTCATTCATACAAGGAACGTCTGGTTTGCCGAAGAATGCCAGGTCTGGTTATTGGTTGTGAAAATCAGGATTTTTGCAGGCACGCAATCTCACAGCCATGGGGGGTTGGGCGGGCTGTGGTGCGCCCGATGAAGCGTGCCACAGCAAAGGAGAGTGACCGGTCGGTCCGCCGTGAAAGCAGGTGGTGGCCCTGACCGGCCCCCGCAATCGTGTGCGCGCAGACACGCGCTATGGGCGCCGCGCCAGGTAGAGAAACAACATAAACTAGTTTAGAACATTTCACAAGGAACGTCTGGTTTGCCGACTATAAAATGCCGGGCGCAGCAGGCCATGGGCGGGGGTCGCAGGTGGGAATGTTGAAGGCGACGACATGCCAGCGGGGTCCACCCACGGGAAGGCGGTCGCCAGTACGGTCAGGAATAAAGAGGTCGTGGCGCGGCTTCCCGGAGCGCAAGTCGGAGCACATCTCCGAGAGGAGCTGGTACCAAGCTTTGTCATGCCAGTAGGGAACAACGACGATGGCTGGGGCACCGCTGGACTCCAGTTTGGAGGCAAGATCGCTGTTGAGGTTCCATGGAGGGTTACATTAGTTACGTTCGCAACGCCATGCAACCTCGGAGAGGCGCATGGCGTCGACGGCATAATGCTCGCACCGCGGGTCACGCCAGCGGGCGTTGTAGCGGGGTAGGAGGGCATTTTCAGCCGTCGCGAAGCGGTCGATGGTGCTCGCGCCCCATTTAGCAGTGAGCGAGGCGAATCGACGAGGGTTGAAGTGCCAGCCGTCGCAGTCAACCTCGCGACTACGGCGGCCAGCCCGGATATTCGCCGCAGAACGGATGTAGCGCACGGAAAGGGGAATGCCGTGCGCGTCCATGAGGTACCATGTTTTGCGTAGCTCAGCCATGAGGCGCGGAGAGCGAGAGGTGAGGTGGGTGAGGACGCCGACAACCGCTTGGTTATCCTCGTGCAAGTGGATCTGACGGTTACGGAGCATGGGGGGGAAGGACTCAATAGCCAAGCGGACGGGTTTGAGCTCTTTCAGAGTAATGTGCGCAGTGCGGTCATCGTCGTACCAAAAACCCCGAGCTTCATGGTGCTCGTTCAGAACGGCACCCCAGCCATACGACGAACTGTCAATGTGTAGGTAACCGGTTTCGACGGGGCCGCGGTTAATGGGGCGGCCGTTGTGTTGGGTGGGCACGCCCGCCCACCATTGCAGATCGCATTCGAGCTGGCGGGTAAGCTTGACGCGGCCAGACCAAGGGTCGCGCGTCTTGAGCACATCATACGGCTCACGGGGGTAGAAACGGGCAGGGGAGATGGCCAAATAGACGAACTGGCATTTGCCCGCGAGAGCGGCCGACTCGCGAGCTGGCAGCCACCGACGATTGCGTTTTGCTCGTTGGATTAGGCGTTTGGCCGCGCGAGCAATGCCAGCGAGTTTCTCAGCAGGCGCACGAAGAGTAGGCGACCCCGATGTGTCAATTTCTTACTCAGGTGCACGAGCTTTTGGGTGGGCTCCCACACGCCCTTGTTGGGGTTGCGCAGCAGACCAAATCACGAGAGGTGCCGTTCGATGAAGTCACGCTGCCAGATGGACTCAGCCTGAGTCCGAGCTAAAAACAGAACATCGTCCATGTAGGGTAACATGCGTAGGCCAAAACGGCGCCGGGGAATAGATGTGCCGTCTGCTTCCGCCGGGTTACGACGCAATGCCCTAGTGAGGACGTTGGTGAATTGGCAGAAGTAATAGGGGGGCAGACACCAGCCCATGGGAAGGCCAGCCAGTCGGTACAGACTGCCGCGGTAATCGACGGTGAAAAAGTCCATGTCCTCAGGGGCGATTCCAACCGCGTAAAACCCATCCTGCAGGTCCATCTGCAACATGTAGTCCCCAGGGCGCGCCAGATTGCACAAATGCGAAAGCGTCTCGAACGAAAGATCGCGCATCTCACAATAGCGGTTAAGGGGGCGAAGGTCAATTATGAGCCTCAATTTGTTTGTTCCAGGCTTAGGAACCAAGAATAGCCGGGACACCCATTTTGCGCAGTAGCCTCGCTTTCAAGTCCCAACGGCCAGGAAGCGAGCCAATTCACCTCCATAAACTCTAGTTGTGCAGAAGTAGCGTCCCCCATTGACACCCCCTGATGAAAAGAAGGCGGGGCAAGCCCGTCCAAGAAAGGAACGCGTACACCTCGGGAGATCCAGTTAAGAACACTGCGATTCGCACCAGCGGCTTGCCTGTTGCCGAGATTACGACGGACGCGATGTCTCATAAAGGGGGAGTCGGGAGTACATGAATTGGCGCGATGGATGTCTCGAGGGGGGCGAGCATAGCGCCATGTCGCTTTGCTGACCCTCTCCGCGTCGGCGTCAGGGTCCACGGTGCGCGGCACAGTAGGATGGCCGCGGCGTGGGAGAAGCCATGTGCCACTGGGCGCTGGCTTGGCCACTGGCAGTGTACTGTCACTTTGTACTCGAATTTGTACTAGACGGCGGGCGTGCGTCGGCATACGCCCCGGTCGGAGCGCATCGCGACACCTACGCCGAGTAGGGGCTAGTACGGATCGAGCCATGCCCACACGGGAAGGGGCAGCGAGGGGTTACTGTTGGTCGACACCGGTTGAAGGGCTTGGACCTCGTTCCACTGAATGGGGAAGCGCTGCCGCTTCGTCCTCTCCTCGCGTTGGGCGAGTAATCAGCAGCTCGTTCGCGGGTAGTAGTTAGCACGTCGCAGCGGTACGCGTCCATTAACCACACAAACCCTAACGGGTTTCTCTCAGGGGGGGGGGGGGGGGCGCGAAAGGCTTCGCTCACCGTACATGGTACGATGGCGGAAGATCGGCACCCTGCGCGGCAAAATTGCCGCGACTTTGCTGTGGTGCGCTCGATGGAGCGTGCCTCAGCAAATGAGAGTGACCGGTCGGTCAACCGTGAAGGCGGGTGGTGGCCCTGACCGACCCCCGCAATCGTGATCGCGCATACGCGCGCTACGGTCGCCTCGCCATGGCTATCTCGTACAGGTAGAGAAACAACGTAAAGGATAAGGATTACACTAGTTCAGAACTTAACATCAACTTCACCGATTGTCCCGTCCTCACGATAGTACAAATACGTACTACCGGAGCGTCGCCTACCCAGGGCTTTCCGTAACTGGATTGCTGCCTAAGCGGCCGTCGTAGAGACGCTGCAAGGGTTTCACTGGTGCCAGTCCTGTCCTGGGGGCGAAAACAAAAGTACAAATACGTGGACCCATTAAATGCACGATGTAGTAAGTCAAAAACCCCCATTACAGCCCCGGCCATATTCGAAAAGCCGCTAGATTTGTAGTCGTCGTAAATCCGACTTCCTAGATTATTTTGCCGATCTAGGTGAGATTGCTCGCGATCTGCGATTTCACCCCATATTCGACCGTCTCACCCTCGCAAATATTCATCTCGCTGCGGCCGCGCCGCCCGCGCCAGCCCCCCGCCGCTGGGATTGGGCCACCTACCCAACAACCGTCGTGGCATGCATCACTACTCACTGCTCACTGTCCCCACCCGTCGGTACCCAACCTCAGAACCCCCTCCCCGTGCTACACTATGCGTCTCTTCAGATCACCCGAGGGCAGCTTGTACCTAGCCTTGCCGGCCATCGCCATGCATGCTTCCGCCTCGTCTCGGGTCCTGATGACCGCCAACCGCGGTTGGCGCGGCATCACCCTCGGTCGCCATTATTGTGAAGGTCGAGCGACGCGGAATAGGGAGAGCCAAACAACACGAAGGGAATGACGGATATTCATGAGCTATGCCCCGGAACCGGCGCATGTATACACATGGCGCCGGCGGACAAGCGGGGCGGCACTGAATAGGCGGCATGACCCAGGCGCGGGTGGTGGAGCCGTGGAGTTGGCTCGCGGCGTATGGCTCGCGGGGTGGTCCGGAAGGCCCAAGATACGTACCGGATAGGCCCGAACGGCCTTACTTCGATGTCAATATAGGACGTCCTAGATTTTTGCTTTTTAGGACATTTGGAGGTCGAATCTACGACGTCCTAGATTGAATCTGCGATGTAGCGGCTTTTCGAATATGGGCTTAAATGGCTACTTCCCACAACGAATTGTTGCACCTAATTAACTGGATTTTGCTGGTACTAGTCCCACTATCTTTAGTACGTCCAATATTTATGATTAAACGTCGGTCTGCGTCTTCTTATAGGCGTGCATGTCAACGAAATGGTCGCGCTGCCATATTCATCACTGCCTCTTGCTAATGAAACAATGGGTTTATTTAGTAATAATCCAAGTAATAGGTTTGGTCGTCTTTTACTTCATCCTCTGCGTTTTACCTATCTTATTTAAGGACATATATGTTTGACTGAGTGCCTGGCTCATAATGCTAGAATGGTATTATAAAAGCAATGCGACTTGGGGTAATTTAAGCCCTATCACGCGCCGCACGCAGATGTTAAGCCATGGCTGCCTTTCGGATGGATGGACAAAGTGCGCAACATACATGTTCAACAAAAAGGAAGGCAGGAAATGTGAGGGTCGGAGGGGCCAGCAACGCCATAATAATAAAATTCGGAGACGAAATGAATTTCCCATTCATTTTCATCACTATATATACTATGTGTAGCAAGTTAGACGCCATGAGCAAGGAAGACGGGAAATAACCTCATAACCCCGCCGCCCCCAAATAACGGCGGCATTTTTAAATCCTCGGGGGAGATTTATGCAATCTAACTGATAGTCCGGGCACTTAACCAAGCAGCAGGTATAACTGTATTAGTCACTGCAATCTGTAGTTCACATTGTCATCAGTACCATCGGACTACCGGCGGTAGCTGTGCTGGTTTCGCGCGCGGAACTGCGCGCGCGCCATCGCCGTCATCCATGTGTGCTCCGAAACCAAGATTGGGAAGGCGGCTATTTTCGTCGCGCGTAATTCCGAGTCACCCGCGTAATGGATCTGCACACCCGGCTGAAATTACGCGCTGCTTGCTCTCGACATCAAATGGTCGTTATTCTATTATACTGCCATCATCGTCCACCCATATACTGAGGATCAGATCTGATGACTAGGCGAGGATATTACGACGAACAGCGCAGCAGGCGACGGCTCGACTCTTCTCAGACGATATTAGACATTGTATGCGCGCCGACCTAAGGTGAACTTCAACATATAGGGAGTAAGGCGCTACCCCGTACAATACTGAGAGCTAAATAGCGCCAGGAAAGCATATTCCGCAGACCTAGTCGCTACCAGTCGATCGTACCGACCAATATTACCATATCACACATCAAGCGACTACCGCACCCCGGCACCCGTGTATATTCGCTGTGGCCATCGCGCGTCGCTTGTACACGGCGCGTTTACACAACAGCGCGGCACGAGTTTTTCGCTACGACTGTAAGCAAACGCCCCCCAACGTCAGCCGCCGGCGTCCGTCGCTCTGCCATCTACCCTCAGCTTGTCGCCTCTACAAGCCGAGTCCCACACTATGGCGATCGGCATGGCTGTCAAAGCCGCAATTCTCTTCGCCCTGCTTGCTGTTGCGACAGGTCAGCAGGGCAACGGCAACGGGAACGGAGGCGGCGGCCAGGGCCAAGGAGGCGGCATCAGACAGGGCACTAACCATAACTCGACGGATGATGGCAACATGATGGGCTCAGGCGAAGACCAGGTAATCATCCAAGCCATGGTGAATGGCCGTGACAAGATCACGCGCATGTACAACGAAACGTCTGACGGAGTCGGGATCATCGCGGAAACGTGGAGCGACGACCCACAGATGGCAGAGTGGATAAAGGAGCATGTGGCGGCGATGAAGGAGCGCGTGGAGACCAACAACCCTATCCGACAGGGCGACCCGCTGTTTGCCGCCGTGTTCGAACACACGTCGGAGCTGGTGTTGGAGGTTGAGTACACGGAGAAGGGCGTCCTCGTGGTGGAGAACGGCACGACGTCGTGTGCCTCGGCTCTTGTGAAGGCGCACGCGGCGGTGGTATCGGCATTCATCGAGAAGGGGCAGGAGGAGACACAGAGCAAGCATGCCGTGCCAGAGGCTTGCGACGCAGAAAATGACGACAATACTAGCAGCGCCCTCGGTAGGCCTTCATTCTTGACAATGCCGCTGGTCATGATGGTGATGATCACTGTATCGTCGGCACCTGTGCTCGCGGGGTTGTTCTAATGAAGGGCCTGCGATAAGTGATTTACTGAAATGACATATTTACTGACACATCGCCAGGTACATGATATACTTCAGCTGCCTTGCTATTGCGGCTATCGTGGTTTTGGAAATTACAGCTGAGGCTCTTCAAGCTTTGCAATGTTTGGAATTTACGTACCTGTAAGGATTAGTTGTTATAGAGTCATGCATGTGTAACACAGCACACCAGAGCTGCGCTATTGATCACACTATATGAGAGACCGTCAGGGCACTGATCCGTACAGCGCCAGACTGCTCGGCAACATTGGCCATCTTGGCCAGGTCTGCTGCAAAAACAAATATTACACAAAGTACACATAGTATAATTACTACACAAAGACTATACCCAATATCCTTAGTTACTTCTATATATGTGCGGTATTGGCAGTGAATCAGTGCGGTAACTGTTAATCTCAGTTATAAGGAATTCGGTTAGCCATGCAAAACTTATAACTCCGCCTGCCAGCAGCAAGCCTTCCAAAAACCTGATTATTGTCCTCTCAGGCGTTGCTGCGCTTCTTTGCTTCGGATTTGCATACATCGCCACTCGCGTTGTTGCCGGCCTCTTTCACAGGAACTAGCCGAACTCCGGGGCCAGCGCCGCCCCAGAACACCACTTTCACCTGTCCGTCCCGGGTTCCTCTGCCGCACCGTAACCCAAATTGCAGGTGCCTCGCATCAGCCCCACCCTACCCCTAATACAAACACATGTAACCATCTGCTGGACTCCCTGGTCTCAGACTATACACTTCAAGGGCATTCCAGTCCCTCGCAAACCTCCATCAACCATGTAGGCATGCCCCCTCTCACAGGTTGAGTGCACGCCTCAAAAGTATGGAGCCCTGTCGACTTTAATTGAGGAAAGGATACACGTAGAGAATTGAATATACGCATGCCGTGCCTATACATGTATATTATATGTATACACATACATATATGATATATGTATGTAGTGGTAATGTATGGAATTGGAATGTGGGCTGTGCTGTATAGCAAGATCGGAGCGCGCTGGCAACGCAGTAACACATGGCATTACACCCTCTGCAGGATGGGGCATTATGCCGTGGCAAATCTGCAGTTGGAGAATCGATGCGATATCCATGGAGTGCGCAGGCATGCACGTAAGTACAGAGCGGCTAGACGCTCTGACGGAGACTACACGTGAGCGCGTACCCCACGCAGGCAGGCCACCCTTCAGTAGTATAGTATTGCCCGATACTTATTCGATACAAACTAGTCCCCTCTCTTGTGTGAGGAGACGGCATGTGGCATGGGGATGGTGCATTAGCGGACCCTAGTGGTGCGGCCGCTTGCCCTAGTAGCGCGCTCGCTGGTCCTGGTAGCGCGTACTTGCGCCGGCGGCTTGGCAGTAGGCTTGGCTGCGGGTTTGGCAGCTGCTGCACGGCGCGGTTTTGTCCCCACTGGTGCCGCCACGCTCTGGCGTTTCAGCTTGACTGTAGTGCTGGAGCCCCGGGGTCCTTTGCGGCTGCTAATGGCATTGCCACCGGCAGAAACAACGACCTCGTTGGGCTTCTCTGCGCTCTGCTTGGCCTTCCTGCTTGCAGCTTTGGCTGCGCCGTTCATGGCTCTGGCAGGCTTCTCCTCCGTGGCATCCTCCACCGCTCCAGGACTGGCTGCCTGAGACTGTCGCCTCTTGCGGCTGCGCTTGGCTGGCGGCACACCCTCTTCGGCATCGGCAATCACCCCCCTGCTTGTGCGACTGCGCTTCTGTACAACAATGGTCGACATTTGCACTGCAGCGTCCTTCACATCCGGCGCAACCTCCTCCTTGACAGAGCCTGGCTGCTTTGCAGTCCGCTTCCTGGAGAGGTTACAGACATCATGAGAACTACTGGTATCCAATTATCATGCCTGTGATTGCAAGATACCCTCCCCTTGATTATGGTTGGGCCCCCTGACGTCATGATGCGAATGTCCCTGGCGTTACATAGAGCATGTGAGCTAAGTACGAGCATACCAGTGATCCAACAGTGTTGACATTCCGTCACTGGCCTTTAATTTACCTTTCGGACTGCTTTGGCAATTTGCTTGATGACTATAACGGAGCATCGCCTACCCAGGGCTTCCCGTAACTGGATCGCTGCCCAATAAACGTCTGTCGTAGACGCTGCAAGGGTTTCACGGTTGCCAGTCCTGCCCCCGAGCGGATAATAATAATACGAGTAATGAGCGTCCCGGTATGGAATACCCAAGTCAGCACCCTGCAATAGGTCATGTGAGCTAATCCTCACCAGTACTATGGCGGTCATATACCAAACCCAACTTTCATTTAGCCACTAGCGACGAGGTTGGATATCAGGCTACCGTACAAGTGCCAGGTTCTCACCTAGGGATACTTTTCTTCGCACCGGCGCTCAGCTTCTTCTGGATGGCAAGCACCACTGCAGAAGTGCGCCCACCAACGGTGACGTGCGTGACTGTGCGTCCGGCCGCATCCCTCTGCGCGTCGCCCTTGCCCTTGCCCCAGCGGTGGTGGAACAGCCACTCTGGAGGAAAGTTCTCGCCGCTGAGCGCGATCGCCACGTCCAGCACGCTCACAATGGCGGCGCGCAGCGCGCCGATGTCGGTCTCCCCCAGCGCGCACGCGGGCGACTCGGGGTGGATTTTCGCCTGGTAGAGCACTTCGTCGGCTATCCAGTTGCCGATTCCGCTCACAAGCGCGCCTTGGTCCAGCAGCAGCGCCTTGATCGGCCCGGACCGCCGCGCGCACGCCACCGCAAATGCCTCCGCTGGTGGCAGCTCCAGCAGCGCATCCGGGGCCAGCTTCGCCAGAGGCTGCACGCCGTCGGAGAGGAAGAGCTTCCCGAAGCGGCGCGGGTCGCAGTAGGCCCACCTGGCGCCGGTGGTGGTGGTAACCTCGAGTCGGCGGTACGGCGGCGGCCACTCCGCGCCCTTTTGGACCGTGAACGACTGGTACTGCATCCCGCGCACGCCCTCCACGCACACTGTGCCCGTCATGCCGAGGTGCACGAACAGGTACGCCACGGGGCGGCCGCCCGCCGGCTGCACACGCAGCACCAGCTGCTTGCCCTTCCGCTCCGCCGACACGACGACGGCCCCGAGGAGGAAAGCAGACAGCCCAGCGGCGTCGCCCGCCAGCGCAGGGCAGGGGTAGCTCAGCACCTTGGCGTCCGTGGGGTCGACCCATACCTCGGCCACCTGCCGTCCCACTACGTGCGCGTCACAAAGGCGACGCACCACCTCCACCTCCACCAGCTCGGGCATCGCGCAGGGTGACAAGAGAACGAAATTTCCAAATGTTCGTCTCGCGCCGCAAACGCCGGAATTGCAGCTATGCGCGCCAGGGGGGAGGGGGGGGGGGGGGGGGTTCAGGCTGCTACGTGCAGAGGCCGGTTCGAGCAGGACGCAAGTGGCGCCTTGCTGGTCGTCGTTAGCCGCTGGAGGGCAGCCGTATCACCGTGTTGGCGTCTGCCGTCTGTGGGTTGCCGTCAGATGCGATACCTCTGTCAGCCCGGGTGGAGGCCGCGCCTTGGTCACGCCACGTCGTCGCTGTTGGCCCTGATCGCTGACAATTCGAAGCACCAGCAAGTGGCGGCCGTGCTTGTTCCTACAGGGTAGCGATGATTGATTGGGTCGTGCCCGTCGTCGTGGTTTTATCCTTAATATTAATAATCCTCCCCCCCTCCCCCCCCCCCCCCCCCAAATCTTGCCCCCCAAAATCACACAACACGCGGGAATTTACCGTAGCCCGAGTATTCGGCAATATTATTGGATGCCATCCAACAAACGGCGGGTAATCCTTACACTCAACAGCCACTGGGTGCATCGTCTTTATTTGTAGGTAATGTTGGTTCTTTAATTCTTTTGGCGCGGATATGTGTGAAAGAAAAGCTGCAACAGGGCCCCATTCTCAGCATTGTGAGCGGGTTCGGAGCATATAAATAACGTTTTTGGCAAGTACAGATGCGATTTCCTTCCAAATTCGCCGACATACAGGTGTCACGCGACCACCCCGTGTTTTTATTGAGTAAAAATGAGTCTATTTGCGAGAGGTTAAGGAATCTGAGCGCCGCCTGTTTTGAAAAACAATTGCCGCAATTGCAGTTTTGGGAGGTGAGGCATATCTTCGTGATACGGCCGTGTCGGATTGAGGCGTACGAAGTCGCGTTGGAAAGGACGCTTGCACATGTCAAGGGAACGTATTTTGCCCATATTTTCACGCTCAGAATTGCTCAAGTAAACAAACAACTTTTCATTATGTCATTTCCCCAAATTAGCAGGCATTTTTTTTGCTCGCAATGCGTATAGATTTCTGCGATTTCGCAGTAATCAGTGCTTTGGCACAATGCCTATCTTTCCTCTCACACCTCCCGCGTTGCGTCGTGGCATTAGTAGTGCATCGGAAGGACTTGGGCATGGGATATCCACATGGTGAAGCTTGGGCCGTATGGGGCGTGCGTCGCGTGTTATGCTACCAATGAATTGCAATTTTAGGCCCTTCCGAGCACAGACAAATTTATAGGGGTAGTGGCGCGTGCACGGCTGCGATGCCACGTCATCACCCAAATGGCACGATACTCCCACAAGGGAATGGGACAAGATTATAGCGTAAACGGTAGAGGCCACTATAATTCATTTATTTACTATCATATTATCCTTGCGTAAATAAAAAGCTTGAGGGCATGCGCAACCCCATGAAGCTGAAACGTGTGCAATCGCAACATGCACTTTTTTGTTGAACGCAGCATTTTCTCAGTGTGAGCAGAAAAGAGCACCACAGAAAATGATGCATAAG
Organism: Tetraselmis striata; assembly: GCA_006384855.1. Lineage (NCBI taxonomy): Eukaryota > Viridiplantae > Chlorophyta > Chlorodendrophyceae > Chlorodendrales > Chlorodendraceae > Tetraselmis > Tetraselmis striata. Next base: position 155,752 of record VCJN01001862.1, read on the forward strand.
CGCGACGATTCGGAGGGTGCGCTGCAACCAAGGTCATGGAAGCAAGTTAGCTTGGGTATAAGTTAAAGCCTATACGTGCTTTGGCTTTATGCTAGAGCGCAGCGATGCGCCCACCTACATGCAGATTTGTGCAGGGCTAAATAAACTTTGTGGGAGAGTACATATATAGTCCTTCGTGGTACGTAATCCCGTTATATTATTATAATAGTGATAATAATTACAATTAATATTGATATTATACCATCGTGGTGTAATCCTTAATCCCGCGAAGCGTCGATTTTTCGGCGGTGAGCTTTCTTGCCGTACGGGTACCCGTATAGTGCAGCGGATCGGGCCTATAGGTGCATGACTAAAGCGCTTATCTACTGTAATGTACTACTAAGTACTATAATCCACCCACCCGCCCGCCCGTGGGTGCTCGCCCGTTCACCCGCCCACGGTCCTTAATTACACAGCCGTCCGATTACGATCTCACGGTTGGGAGGCTATGAGTACTGGTACTCGCTGCTGGTAATGGAAAAAAAAACTCTGGTACTTCAAAGCGCTGGCAATGCGAACGCTCGCTGCTGGTACTGGTACTCGCTACTCGCTGCTGGACGGTACTGCAGGTACTGCAGGTATTGGTACTGGTACTCGCTACTCGCTGCTAGTAATGGATTAAAAAACTCTTGTACTTCAAAGCGCTGGCAATGCAAACGCTCGCTGCTGGTACTTCAAAGCGCTGGCAATGCATTTGATGGAAATGTAGGCTAGTGATATAGAACCCGTTCTTTTAAAATTTTCTGAAAAATCGACGCATCGCTGATTCAACTGTCAAGTTACTTCATAATATAGCAAATATGGCGGCCGTGCTTTTCGTGATGCTTGAGTCGTGCTTGTTCGTCGCCGTGGCTCAATCCTTACGGATTAAACGCCCGACCACCCCAGCGCATACGGCGCTTGGAGTCACTACGCGCTCCATGGCAAACCACTACATACTCGGCGCCGGCGGCTCGCAACGGCAGGGGTTGGTAGGGGCTAGTGAATGGCGCTCTGGCTGCATCGATGCATGGTAAAGTGTTCGCGCGACTGCAACTTCGCCGTGTGAGTGTGGCTAGAGACCTAAGATACCGTTGGGCCTTGCAATGTCACGGAGCTTGTGAAGCGTCAAAGTAGAATGTGGCGAAACCCAGAGCCATTATTACGGGTACACGCGCGAGGCGCGATGTGGGTCTAATGTACAATGGGGATGGCACAACAAGGTTTTGGGTAGCAGCATTACGGGACGATGCAGGAGAGCCGGGCACGTCATTGCGACTACCGAGCCTAGCAAAAAAGTGGCGATTACAGGGTAGAGACGGGGATTACATGCCCATTCCCTGGGAAATCGCCATTACATGCCATTACGGTGTAATTACGAGGCAGTCGGGGACTGAGGCTAGTTGTCCGTGCCACTACTCTTGCATGTAGGGGTGACACACTCTTGCTTGCCATACAAAACCGCTAGAAAATGGCCAGTGATGCCTCGTACGTTTCCTTAGATGATGTCCTCATGCGTTGTGCTTCTACATTGTCCGCCAACTGCCATAGCCTAGTCCATTCAGCAGCATGACCTGCTGCAACCCGATGACAAACGGTTGCACGCTGTGCATGTAAACCATTCCAGCGCACCGGTGTCTCGCTCTTCGCTCCGCACATGTTGCGCACAAAGCTTTCCCACAGTCCGCGCAACAATAGACAGCCCGCGTGTCGGTTGCGTGACAAGCGAGGCAGGTCGACGTCCTGCGGGGCGCTGCTTTCCAACGACCTAGCAGGGAAATGAATTAGCACGACGCCCCACGTACTCAGTGGGGCCGCCAAATAATACGCGCTGCTGCGGCACCGGTCGCTCTCGCGTCGCGAGGCGCCAGTCCGGGCGCGTAAACATGGCTTTGCCCTGCCGGAACTAACCCACAATGCAAGCCCCAACGAGCAATTTCCACCACGGCGCAGAAAACCATGTTGGCAGTACGAATGTGGCATGCGTCGTGGTGGGGGCTGCGTGAAACTCGCCCCAAAAATTTCGAGAATCGTCGCATTGATCAGCGCGAACGGCGGGTTGCAGTAATCATGCCGGTTTCGCCAGTAATGACGCAGAGAACAATCAAACGCTGACAAATAGACCTCACAGCTTGCGTTGTGGCCGGGGGTTCGGAGCATGCATCAACGTCGAAGGTCCGATCTCAGGGAGGAGACCACGCTGGTAGATAGCGTACCGCAACTGCCATTCTTGATCGTCTATCTAGCCGCCCTTTTAACCGGGAATAAAAGCCGTTGTGTTTACCCGGAATGTGCCGTGCCACTACTACGTGCAGATTGTACGTATGACACATTTTATGGTACGTCGCGGGCAACAACTTGTTGACGTGGGGGTACGTCGATCCGCCTTAGTTTAATGTTTGCCGCGCCCACAATCGCTTCATTGTCCAGTTGGAACAAAATGCGTTTACTGCGTAAGCGCGGCCCGGCCCGGTGTAATGTGTCCGGCACCATGTACAATTCCCGTATATTTGAAGACTCGCCGAAGTTTGTACGAGTCAATTGCTGTTGCGTAAAGCCGTAATGCATACGTTCATGACGCCACCAGGCGCCGCCCGCGCAACCCGATGCGTTTGAAGTATAATGACATCGAAATCGTGAAATGGCTGCAGCACCCTCGGCACCTCCGGTTCAAGTCGGGTCTCGTGTAACGGTTGCAACAATTCCGCACCGTCCGGCAGCAAAGGTAAAACCGATTTGTCCCAGAGTGTACTCGGGCCAGCATTGCCCCAAAGAAAGGACCGCGCGAGCACCACGTCCTCGGGCTACACGTCTCGATCGGACGACGCCGCGCACCCGCGGCGTAGCAAACCCAACCACCAACGAAGCTCCGCAATGGCTGGGTCGCCGACGTGACACATTTCGCATGGGTCCTCATCCATCGGGCTCGCCGTCGGGGCGGAGAGGACTGTGTCCCGCGGTGTATATAACTCCATCAAATAGGCCAGTGCTCGGGGTAAACGGCGCAACACCACTGCATGTTCCCGACGACGATATAGGTTAATCGCCCCCGCGGTATCGACCCCGCGGCCAGGGCCAAATCGTAGACATGCTGGGCTGCAGCAGCCCACTTGGCCGCCCGCGATGCGGTGATAGATGGGCACCTCACCCCGCCCGTAATCGATCGTCACACCGGTGTATTCCATCCGCGTGTTCGGCCATTCGGTCTTTACGTTTTCCATTGGGAAGCTGTAATTCATGAGGACTAAAAGCACGGAGTAAAACATCATATGCTGGTGCCAACGCGAGAGCGTTCGGCAGAGTTTGAGCAGAAAAATATCCACGTACGCCCCCGGCAGTCGCAGCTTCGAATAGTCGGCCTCCGGGCTGCCCGGGCGACAATGTTTCAAGCCCTCCGCGAGAAGAATATTGCGAATTACTCGCGCCCACAGCTGCTCCAAAGCCGGAGACGACGCGACACCCATCGTCATATTGCGAAGCGATATCGTAAGAATACTTGCCGGTCAGCGGATGTTTTGAACCCCATATGGTCGGCGTCGCCGACATAAATAGGCCAATAGTAAGAATGCGTCCGTGAGGTCAAACTTCGCAAACGAATACAATTGCTAGATGCCCGGGAGTACATCGGAAAGGAGGTCTAATTTGCACGCATGTCGCTGGATATTCGGATTCACTTCATACCGAAGGAAATTGAACGCATTCCGAACCTTACTAGCTAGCCTCCCATACTGTCTCGTTATTATACCGTAATGGCCCGTAATCGCGAATGATTTTCCTAGGGAGGGGGCGTGTAATCGCCGTATCTACCGTATAATCGCCACTTTTCTGCTAGGTGCGCTCAACATTCGCAATGACGTGCCCGGCTCGCCCGCATGCCGTAATATATGCAACCAGTAGCATGTTGTGCCATATCCATATTACATTGGAACCACATATCGTGCCTCGCGCGGCTACCCGTGATCGCTCCGGATTTCGCCACATTGTACTTTCACGCCTCACAAGCTCCGTGACGACGCAACGGCCAACGGTACCGTAGGTCTCAAGCCGGCTATGTAGTCGTAGTGGCGTGAATGGCATGCAATGTGGCATGCGGCATGTGCACCATCAGCGTGAGCGCCGATGACTAGCCCCTACCAAAACCCGCCGCTGCGAGCCGCCGGCGCCGAGTAGTGGTGTGCCATGGGCGTCGCAATTCCAAGCGACGTATTCCTGAGGGCAAGGAGGGCAGCCATGACCGCTGCCGAGGGGGCTTGGGAACCGGTGACCACGAGAATGCGTTGCTGCGCGTGTGGCGCCTGCTTCACGAAGACTATGTTCTACAAAAAGCACAGATGGACGTGCGCCGATCCACCTCCCTCCACCGCCGCGCATGTCACAGCCGGTGGTGATGGCGTCCTATCGCGGTAGCTGCTGCACCGTACGCCCGTCACCCCTTTGCTCCGTCCGGACCCGGTCAGACCGAAACGCGGGGCGAGCCGCCGGGTGCATCGATACCGTCTCCGCCGCCATCGCCCCGCCGCCCTCTCCGCCGCTCTCGTCTCCCCGAAACGAATCAGCGAGCCCCGCACCTAGCAGCGGGGAGGGGCGTTCGGTGTCGTTTTGATGGTGGCCTGGCCGCAAGCATGGCAGCGCATGAGATGAATGCCGAACTTCACATGGGCGCTGTCACAACGAAGACGTTCGGGACGCGAGGAGCTTTCTCGTCTAGGTAGCTCCCTCCCCCTCCCCCCCCGCCCCGCGCGTTGCCCTCCCTGATGTCCGCTTGTACGGGTCATGTTCGATAATGCACGCGATCGCGCTAACCGTCCAGGGCACGTATTTCAAGGGGCCTTCAACATACCCCTGCTCGTGCTGCCGGTCCATCTCGGTTTCCACTGCCGCGCCACCTTCTTGGCAACATATCGTTAATTCTTCTTTCGCTGCTTCGGCGGCCGAACAGTCCATTGTCGTGCGTACCAATACTTCAGTGCCTCTTTCAACTCCGCGGGGACGTGTTCCAATGTTCGTAAACCCTCGACGTTGACCCGCATCCCGGGTCAATGAATATCGTATACAAAGCCCAATCTCCCCGGTTGCACTTTGTACTACCACGCCGCCCACTCCGAGACGCGCGCGGTGAAACGTTTAGTGTTGAGCATGGCCGGCATGATCCCCCTTGTGCTTAGTTATTCAACATAGTATTACCGCTGGGTGTCGGTACTACCCGTCTTAAAAACGCCGTCGGCAAACATTTGCGTTGCGAATGAGCCGCGTCATGTCCTCGCTCGTGCGACACGGAAGAGCACAGTGCGATATCAGTGATACATAACCCCAACTCCGTCCGCAGTTGTACAACAACCAGCCGTTGGGAATAAGCCGGGCATGGTGTCAGCCCCGGGCGGCGACAGTCGCCCGCCCGCTCATCGTACCCTCCTGCCGCTAGTGTGGTCACAAGTACGACCGCCTTGGAGACGAAGAAGCAGGAGCGCTTATCCTCGACGAAGTTGTCGGCGATGACTAACATCAAAGCCGACACGGAGGGGCTCGGAGAGCTCCCTCCCCGTCATTTCTCGATCGGCGACGCCCTCGGGTAGCCGGGCATGGGGGACGAGACGCACTCTGTCTTGAGGCGCCCATCACGGGCGTGCTCGGTCCCACAACAAAAGCATGGCCGCGTGATGGGTACGTTGGTGGGATGTTTTGGCGCGTTGTGCCGATCAGAGCCGCACAGAAAGCACGGCTTGCGGGGAGGCTGTGGCGGCCCGTACATCGGGGCAAGTGCGGCCCTTTTTGTTGCCGCCAGCTCCACTTCCTTGGCCGCCAACGCTAGACGGGCCCGGCCCACACGGCTGGCTCCACAGTGCGTTGACGTTGCCCCGAGCAAATGAAAAGGGGTGAGTTTCTCACGGAAGCCGTCGTGGAAGTGTGGCGCCACACGTGCATCGAACAACTGCAGTTGACGCGTGACCAGTTGACCACATGCTGCAAAAAAAGGCCCTCCGGCCCGAACGTACTGTCCGCCTGCTGGCAGAAATCGTGATCGTGCATGTTGCATAGATAATGAGAAAAATGTCCCACGACAACTCCTGGCCCGGGCGCGGTCGGTCCACCTCGAGCGCCAGCTTGGGACCGTAGAGCCATGTCAGTCGAATCACGACGCGCGCCACTCCCTGCTCGCGGCGGCATGCGCCCATCTGAGTATAGACGGGTCGAACCACGCCACATCGTGCACGCTAATAAGCCGAGCGTGGTACGCTAGAAAGTTGCGCCAGTAGGTCTCGAGCTGGTGACGGCGGCTAGTAATATTTGTGCGGTTGTAGCCCATCAACTCCAAGAAGGCTTGGCCCTTCTCGCCCTGGCCTCAAGCCGTGCAATCTACATCCATCGGATATCCAGTGTGCAAGAAATGCCCTAGTGAAGAAGCGGGACGGCCCACCGGATCGGTATTGGCCTTATCGCCGATAAATTCCAATTGATCCGCGAGCGGTTCGCCCGCGGAATTTTAGTCGTCTAGCGACTGCTGAGAAGCGGGCGTGCCATGGTTGAGATCAGTGACGAACGTCACATGTCGCCCATATGTGCCGGGCGACGCATGGGGCCGTACAAGGTAACGGAGCTCCAACGAAATTAGCGTTCATAGGTACAATGGGTACAGTGCCGGGACGGGGGCGGGACGCTTGAGTCTCGCCAAAGAGTGCTCGACGCCCTCCCTCCACGAAGCAATCCCTTGCACCATCTCCTTTATTGCCGAAAGTGTTGCTCGCTCCCGCTCCACGGCAATATGACACCATATGATACCGTTCTCCCGCCCGCTGAGGGTGCACGCTACGGCGGCTGCTATTGCTCATGTTGTCCGCCCGTAGACAGCGAGGGTTCTCCCGGGGCTGACGGCATATTTGCTGCGGGTCGCGGACGAAAGGCTCGTGCACCGGCAGCCGTAACACGGACTTCGGCCCCACAAGCTCGTTGTCGTCGTTCAACTCGCAACAGAGTAAGAGGCCCCACTCCAGACGTGTGTCATAGCACACCGAGCACACCGACGTTATTGTGTTGCATGTCCGTGAGCATGACGTCTTCGAGCATCTGAATGCACGACTTGACAGCACCCGTGCCGCAGTACTCACAACGCACCACCTCCTCAGCAGGAAAATGAATATCTATGTGCTCGATTGGTGTCTTGCTTGCCGCATATGCAACAGATCGTAACCGGTCGATGCGGAGCCCGGCGGCCGTTCACGTCCCTCGCCAGAATCTGCAGACCGTGGGCCTTGCGGTTGTCGCAATGTGGAGGCAGCGTTGCCCGACGGGGTATGTGAGTAACGCTTGCCATCCTTCTGCGGTGCGCTGCACCAAGCTGGCGGCGCATGCCGTTGCCCGAGATACATACCAATAGATAGGCTGTCGTACAACGCTGCGTGCGTAGCGGGTCACTCTGGTCGGCTACCGAGTTCAACGCTATAACCTGCTCTCGGCTCGACATATGACGTGCCAAAATAGTCAACTCCTTGCCGCCGCCGAAGTCTTCGTTGTTCACCAACATGTCCTTGTGTACTTTGGCAAAGCTTAGCAGACGACGCAACCGATAAATCGCAGAATGTCCGTCCGTTCCGATACGACACAGCTTGGCCACAAGCGCTGCTGGGGTTCCGAGGTGAAAATTCTCCTCGGCCTCTGTCGGGCGGCTCGGGCTGGGAGCCATGATGCGGTCGTCGGCCAAAGGTGAGGGGTGCAAGAGCGGGTAGAGGCGAGACGGTAGTCTTGTCGATATTTGGGCGATTACAAAGCTAGAACTGAGCCGGATCTTGCAGACCTCCTAACTATTTGTAATGGGATAGCCGAGGCTCCTACGACCCCCGCGGCCCACTACACCCAAAACCTAGTGTCGCCTGATCTTCCTCTTCCGTCGCTCCTGCGGTTGTTCAGCTGGTTCAGCTGTCGCAGCATCAGCTGTCGGGAGGCGGCACCATAATTAATACCTGTAGTCAAATTTTTCGTAACGCCGCCTGCTGAGCGAAGAGCGCGTGACGCGCGCGGCCGTGCCGCCCTTTCCAAAAACATAATTTCGCCGCCACACTACAGCTTCGGAGTCGGCGAAATAGTCGCTAGACCATCCTTGGATATGATAACCAAAAAAGTTCCCTGAAACCAAAAAGTTCATGTGATGATATGCTGCGCGAAGAGCCGAGCCAGCCTGCGCAATAAGCACGCCCCTCTCGTCTCTCCCTCGGCGGCCCAGCGCCCAGTTGAAATCATCGCCCCACCCGAAGCGCCATCAGCAGGAGTAAACTAGCAGCCTGAGCTGCGCCGTTGCCCGCATCCCCGTGCCACCTTTGTCACCCCCCCCCCCCCCCTCCCCAACTCTCGCGATGGCCACGGGGCTGGCAGCCCTACGGCGCTGCGGCGGCGGCTTGCTGCTTCGGTCTGCCGCCGCGGCGGTGTCTCCCTGTAGCGCGGGCACGACGGCTGCGCCCCCAGCGCTGTTGCCACTGCTGCCCCAGGGGGCCGGGAAGCCGGGGCCGGTCGCTGCCGCCTGCTGGGCGGTCGCGGGGGCGCGGAACTTCTCGGCTGGGATGGTAGCTCGGGACGCAGCCGCCCAGGAGGTAAGCGCCATTTGGAAAAAAACAGTCAACCCCCCCCCCCCCCCCCCCCCCCCCCCGTTCCCCTATGCCATAAACACCACATAAGACGCTTATTGTCCGAGCCATCTCACGTAACCCAGAGACGGATCTGAGGGCGACATGCTGGCTGCGCTGTGTGGTGCAGACGGCGGCCGCAGTGCCCGAGGCGGCGACAACGGGCGACTGGGCGGACCTCCCTCTGCCACAGTTCATCTACCACACCGCCAAGGAGAAGCGGGAGCCCGTCACGCTCAACGAGGCCGTTGCCTTCGTCAAGGTGCCCGCCATGTCCACCTTACGCCCCGCCCTCCCCCTCGGTGCATATCCCTCGCCCGCTGCTGCTCCTGCCTGCCTGCCTGAGGGGTTGGCACGGCTGGCAGGCGGAGGCGGAAAAACGCAAGCGCAAGTTTACCGAGACAGTGGACCTGGCCATCAACCTCGGGACCAACCCCAAGCGCGGCGACCAGTCGGTTTGTCCCCAGCTCACCCCATCAGACCTGTTTAGAAAGCACTGCCCCACTGCTACGCTGCGCCACAGCTGCCCACGCGCTGCTTTGGGTGGCATCACTGGAGAGAGAGATGAGGGATGGGGGGCTGGCGTGGTGGTTGATGCTGTGACGGCAAGTACCTGTCCTGACATCTGCCTTGCTCCTGACAGGTCCGCAGCAGCGTGTCGCTGCCTCACGGCACGGGGAGCACCGTCCGCGTCGGCGTGTTTGTACCGCCAGAGGAGGTGGAGGCGGCCCTCGCGGCGGGCGCAGATGTGGCGGGTGCTGACGACCTCATCCAGCACGTGCAGGTGCGGACTAGCTATGGCGCCTGCCGGCCAGTAGGGGGCAGGTCTGCGGGCGGGGGGGGGGGGGGGGGGGGGGGGGGGGTTTCTCCTGGATAGCTGGCACCTGGCAGGGGCAGTTGCAGGAGGCTGACCATGTAGGTCTGCCTGCGCGGCACAGGAGACAGGCGGCGGCAGCAAAATGTCATTCGACAAGGTTCTGGCGACGCCCGACATGATGAAGGCGCTCAGCCGCGTGGCGCGCATCCTGGGCCCGCGCGGCCTGATGCCCAACCCCAAGCTGGGCACCATCGTGCAGCCCTCCGCGCTGGCAGAGGCGAGTCAGAGCCAAATACTCGCCCCGCCCTTTGTGCCCCATGTTAGCCCATGCTGACCCATATGCCTGATATACAGTCCATTTTTGTTTTACCGGCATGTGGGCCAAGGGAGGCAGCGAAGGGCTGAGGGAGTGCCCGCCCGCTGTCGACAGGCCATTGCTGAGATGAAGAGGGGCAGGGTGGAGTTCCGCGCCGACAAGGGATCTGTCGTGCACGTGCCCATCGGCAAGGTGAGCACGCTCTGGTACTCTGAGCCCTGAAGCTCCGCCAGCTACCCAGCCCTGCGGCGATGCTCCGAACTTAACGCGAAATGGAAAGAGGAATCGGGCTTGTCCACACGCATCAGGCCTTTTCTGAACACGTTATCAGATTGTGATGTCATGTCCCTTCTATGGTAGGACCCGGGGGGGGGCTTTGGTGGCTTGCTTGCTAAGGTGGCTCTGGCTGATGCTGTGTCGCAGGTGAACTTCAGCTCAAAGCAGCTGGCAGAGAACGCCGGGGCGCTGGTAGACGCGCTGCTGGCCGCGCGGCCCGCCAAGCTGAAGGGCAGCGGCGCCTCCGGGTACCTGCTGCGCGTGCACCTGTCCTCCACCATGGGCCCCAGCGTGCCGGTGCTTGTGAAGAGCATGGTGGCAGCCAGGGCCAACAAATTATAACCCTGCTTCCTTTTCCGGTGGCAGACGCTGGTAGGCGGGTGGCATAACAGGCTGCAAGGGGGGCCGGGTACCCACTGTAATTCATGAATGACACCCTCCGCCCGGGCCTGTCTATCCACCACTGCAACACAGCCTGACTGCTCAATCACCTGAGGCAAATTGTGCCTGGCAACAAACCGGGCGATGGTGAGAACCTTCTCTACCTGTTCATAAGCTGGATGGGCGCCGATCTTGTGAACTACCTGTGTACTACCGGTGAAGAAGGAGAGGGGGAGAGGGGAGACCCACCCTGCAGCAGGCTGCAAATGGTGGATATTGACGTCTCACTGGGTTTCGTTGCCCACTGCAACGCTGCGCACTTCAGCACGCGTGCCCTTCTAAACCCGTTGCATTCTGCATCGTAGGGCTGGCAGGGCCGCAGCGGGGCGGCAGGATGGAGCAACGCGAGGTCTACTGCACACGACGAACTGGCCGCCCTATTCCTACTTCTTGGAGCCCGGGAAGCAAAAGTCGGCGCCGGACTGTCTAAAGGCCACGGCGCCCGTCACGGGGTCCTTCTTCTTCGTCCACAGGCCGTTGGGCAGCTGCAGCCCCTCGCCCGTCCACACGCCCGTCACTGGCCCCTGCTTCACCTCGTCGATGGGATCGAAATCGATGGCGATCGTCTTGTCGTCCGGGGCTATCTTGGCGCTCAGCTTCCACGGCGTAGTCGGCTCACCCGGCTGGCAGGGCGCCCCCGGCTTGATTGGCACGGGGTCGGCGCCGTACACGTTGCCCCCTGCGTCGATTTCCCGCCGGCAGCCCGGGTGGCTAGGGTCGTCGTACTTCCCAATGAAGACACTCTCCGCCGCGGCGGGCCGCGCGCCTCCTTGCGCCGCCACCAGCGCCGCGCCGCCCATCAGCAGCGCACCCCTGCGCGAATGGTTGTTGACACTGGATCTCGACACAGTACGGCTGGGATGGATGCTGGCTGAGGCGCTGGCTTTGGCGCAGACGGCGGCAACGGGGACGCGCATTGAGGCGATCGCCATTTTCTCCCACTCCCCGCTAGACGGTAGGCGTCAGGCGCCTTGAAGTGCCTCACAAGCAGCTGTTGCAACGGCGGCAGTCACATATACAGTAGGCCAGGATACTACGGTGCGCGGCCACTGGCAAAAGCTCTGCTGGTCACCACCCTGTGACGGCGACTACCTAGCGCTTCCAGGATGAGGTAAAAAGTAGAAAGGGGTAGTCGCTAACGTCGCGGCGGGTGAACAGTCGGTCTACTCAATTAAGAGCCTGCAGTAGGCAGTCAGATAGTCTACCCGTAGTCGCCGCAGGTTCAGGTACAGGCACGGCTTTTCCCTCCACCTCACCTACTGCTTCCTTGCCCCTGTACGCTTTTCCCTCCACCTCGCAGTCCTCGCTTGTACGAGTAGCACCACTGAAAAAAAAGCACGAATCCTTACTTACTGTTTACGCACGTGGACCCCAGACCAATCTGTTTAGGGGTTGCGCCGGTGACGCCGGAAATCCAAGGATTACTCCGCCGCCCGGCGCGCGAGGTATCTCCATGGTCAGATCTGCTTTATTGCTGGGGCAAATAATCATTTCATATATATTATTTTCGGCCCCGAACCGTGCCCGCGTCCCGGAAATTAGGGGTTTCACTGAATAATAGTTAGCGACTAAAATTATAATATAAGGGGTTCCCCCTGAGCGGTTGCGCTTAGTAGTGGCTGCCGCAACAGACCTATTGCTTCTACCTGCCTCCAAGCCCTGCCTCAACCACAGTATCACACTCGCCAAGCTCCCGAGCTCCCTAACTCCATAATACAGCCCACCGCAGGTAGCCTATCCGCTGCATGGTCCCAGATCCTTGCACGTCAAAGAGCGCTGTGGTGTCGGCGGTGGCAGTTGTAGGGTTGTCCCTGGTGTGCACTCTTTCCACTCGCGCGGGGCTTTCGTCCGGCACGGCGTCACTGGTATATATTATTTCTTTTGGCGGCGGGGCCGATCGTCGTCGGCACCACTCGTAGGTTTGTTGGACCAGCAGCAACTCATGTGAAGCAATGGAGCGCCTCCCGTCGCCGCCCAGAGCTCGAAGTGGCGTGGTTTTCGCATCGGCATAGTTCATCATGGATTGGTAGAAGGAGGTTTGATCGGCGTGCTGTTCCGTCGCCGGCGACGATGAGGCTCCGAGTCGCCAACCACGTTCGTGTCAACCGGCCGGGAGCGGGCGACAGTCCGCCGACCGCCCCTCCCCGGCAAGCGTTCTAACCTTCTAACCCCGCGCGGGGTCTCACCCCTCGCAGGTGGTCTCCAAGATGGCGCAGCACATGGAGGAGGATGACACGCTGCTGCGTAAGGCGTTCTTCGAGGTGCTGAAGCACCACCACCCCGAGGTCGCCAACAAGGTGCGCTAACCCCCCCTCCCCCCTTCTCCAAAACCTCACTTCTCGCAGATGCACCTTCGCCTGGTACGCTGACGCCGCCGAGGCCGCTCAGCACTGCCATGTGGGCCTCAGAGTCGCCGCATGCATAACACTTAGCTGCTGTCCTGCCCCGCAGGTGGACATCATCTTCGCGCTCTCGCAGTCCTGGACCAACAGCCCCGACCGCGACAAGATGCACAAGGAGCTCAAGATGCTGGAGGACTACCTGGTCGACCTGGACCCGGAAGAGATGATCCTGGTGCGTGCCCGCGCCAACAGGGTGCACCACCCCGACAATCCACCAACAAGCGAGGGCATGATGGATGGGGCACTCAACCCCCCCCCCCCCCCCCCCCCCCCCTCTCACAGGTCGCGAGCTCCTTCTCGCAGCTGCTCAACCTGCACAACATTTCCGAGGCCGTTCACCTGACCAACGTGGCGCGTGCCTCGCGGGACGAGGTAAGCAGCGATCCCAGCCCCTCGCGGCGGCGCCCTGCTGTCTCAGCCACCAGACGTGCGTGCCCTCACTGCCGCGGCCGCTGATGCAGGTGGAGCACTCGACCCGCACCACCAACGAGAGCATGAAGCGCCTCATCAACGATCACGGCATCAAGCCGGAGGATATCTACAAGGCACTGTGCAGCCAGACGGTGGATCTCGTCATGACGGCTCACCCCACTCAGGTAAGGGCACACAGGTTGTGTTGGGGAGTGTAGAGCATGCACCCGGCGGAGTGCCCCCCCCCCCCCCCCCACTGACTGGCCGCAGCAAGCTCAAGACCCCCCCCCCCCCCCCCCCCCCAACCCCCCTCCTACCCGCGCGACTGGCTGCTAGGCGCTGCGCCGCAGCGTGCTCAAGAAATACAACATGATCAGCAAGGAGCTGGACAAGCTGCACTCCATCCGCTCCAGCGCGTTCGAGCGCTCTGAGACGCTGGCGCGCATCACCAGCCTTGTGCAGGCCGCTTGGCGCACCGATGAGATCCGCCGCTCCAAGCCCACGCCGCAGGTGTCCCCCCCCACCCCTCCCCCCCCCCGGAACACCCACAGCCCTAGCCCCTTGTTGCAGCTCCAAGGCAACCATATGTGTGGGTGGGTGTGTGTGTGGGGGGTTCATTTCAGCTCGAATTACCTCATTGTTTGGATGATGACAAGTCGCATTTCTCTCATGCATTGTTGGCTCACCATCATGGGGCTGGTGCGTGCGGTGTGCTCTGCGGTGGCGGAGAGCGCTCCCTGTAGCCACCTCCCAAGTGGGTTGGGTGTGGCGGTTGGGGTCCTAGTCAATTAGACAACCGCCATTCCCTTTGCGCATGGCCCCTCCAAGCTTGCTGCCGATGGTTGGTGAGCATCGTCAATACAAAGCAGGGGGCTTCTTTCCATAGTGTGATTGCCATTGCCGCTCGCATTGCGGTGCGCAACGACCATAGCGGCCCAGTGGTAGAGTACTGGCAACGGCCACTCGTGTCAGCCACTGGGGGCTTGGCCAGTGTGTCCACAGCGTGACCACCAGTTTCCTTCGTCCTGCGGCCACAGCGTCCGGCAATGCTACCCTATGCTGGGCCTTCTTGGCACTTTGGTGCCCAAAATGCCGAAGCAGTGTGTTTGGCAATGCAACACGCTGCGGAGCGTGGATGACATCCCTTCCTGCCCTCCATTGGTGTCGAGCAGGACGAGATGAAGAATGGGCTGAGCTACTTTGAGGAGACCATCTTTGACGCGCTGCCCAAGTTCCTGCGTCGCCTGGACAGCCAGCTGGCAAGCATCGGCTGCCCGCCGCTGCCGCTGGAGCACAGCCTGTTCAAGTTTGGTTCCTGGATGGGCGGCGACCGCGACGGCAACCCCAACGTCACGCCTGAGGTCACACGCGACGTCGTGATCCTCTCGCGCCTGGCAGCCGTCAACATTTACTTTGAGGCAAAGCCCCCCCCCCCCCCCCCCCCCCCCCTCCTCTTTGGCTGACCTGTCCTTGTTCTGAATAACTTATCCCCCTGGCACCTGAAATCGCCCGATACTCTGCGCAAAACCCATCCTGAGAATCAATGCTATGGCCATTTGTGTGCAGGTCGTGAACAACATGATGTTTGAGCTGTCCCTGTGGCGCTGCAGCGACGCGCTCAAGGAGGAGGTGCTCGCCATCAAGGTGACCCCTGCCGCCCTGGAGCAGCCGCAATGGCTGTCTAGTTAGTGGCCTTTGAGCCCAGTGGCAGGGGCTACCTGCTAGCTGTAGCTGTCGTGCCAGCTCAGGTCGGGGCGGCTGCCCCTGGTGGCGCGCGCCCGGCAGCGAACTGACTGCCGCATTGTGGTGGCTGCTTTGCCAGGCAAAGGACGCTTCAGGGGATTACCTCGTCAGCGGTGAGCGCAAGACTCGTGCGTACGCCGAATTCTGGAGCCCCATTCCGGCCACTGAGCCGTACCGCGTCATTCTGGGCGTCATCCGCGACAAGCTGTACCACACCAGGTGCGACAAACAGAAATGGTCCCAGCCCTGCGAGCCCTAAGTTTCTCCTGACATCTACATGCTGAGCAGAGCTGAGCTAGGCCAGCAAATAACCCCCCCTCCCCCCTCCCCACGGGATCCCTGTGGTGCCCCAGGGAGGTGCTGCACCAATGCCTGGCGGATCCGCAGGAGAACCTCATGCTGCGTCTCAACAGTGGCGAGTGCTTCTCGAGCGCGCAGGAGCTGCTGACGCCGCTCAAGCTCATGTACCACAGCCTCAAGGACACCGGCGATGGCCACGTGGCGGATGACCATCTTCTGGACTTCATCCGGCAGGTGCAGGCCTTTGGCATGTCCTTTGTGCAGCTGGACATTCGCCAGGAGTCCACCAGGTAACCCTCCCGCCCCCCTCCCCCCTTCACCCCCCAAAACTGTCCAATCAGTGCATATGTATTTCTATCCATTTATGTTACTGATTGTGTGCATGCGTGCAGGCACTCTGAGGTGATGGCGCGTGTGACGGAGTACCTGGGCATGGGCAACTACCTGGAGTGGGACGAGCCCACCCGGTTGGAGTTCCTGGAGAAGGAGATGAACAGCAAGCGCCCCCTCATGCCGCCGGGCATGCAGTTCAGCAAGGACGAGGAGGACGTGGTGAACACCTTCAGGTGCGGCGGCGCGCTCCCCAGCGGACGCTGGACAGAGTATGTGTGCGGATTGTTGGACCGCAAGAGTATATCAACAGTTATGTTTGCAGAGGTACACATGTGTATTTAGCGTTGTCTTATTTAAGCTGTCATAGGCTTTCCTGATCCCCATGCTTCCCATTCTGTGCTTGCAGGGTGCTCGCTTCGCTGCCCGCCGACTCGCTCGGCGCGTACGTCATCAGCATGGCGCGCACCGCCAGCGATGTGCTGTGCGTCAAGGTGCTGATGCGCGAGTGCGGCGTCACGCACTTCAACATGCGGGTGGTGAGTGCTCCCGCCAAACGCAAACCTACTAGGGCTTACCAGGGTTTTCACAGCAGCAGCGTATCCTGGCATAATCGCTTTTGCTGCCATCCCGCAAGCCCTGCCGGCAACATGATCCCGACGCTTGTCCGACTCCCGGGGCGCCAGGCGCCGCTGTTTGAGACGCTGGACGACCTGGACAACTCGTGCGCCGCCATGCGCGCGCTGTTCACCAACAAGACCTACATGAACATGATCCAGGTGGCGCCGCGCTCGCACAGGCTGCCGTACCTATATCAAGCTGCATGTTCCACAACATGGAGACATTCGTGCATGCATCCTGGTGAACCATTGGATGTAAAACTGATAGTAAATCAACGCTGCACTTCCCTTAAGCATGGGAACTAAATACGCATAGCTCTCATCATTATGATAACATACAACATCCACCTCCAGCAAAGCTGCCACCGTAGGCCGGAGCTGACTGCTGTTGCCACCCGGCGTTGTCGCGGAGTGCAGGGCCACCAGGAGTGCATGATTGGGTACTCTGACTCTGGCAAGGATGCGGGTCGCCTCGCCGCCGCTTGGGCTCTGTTCAAGGTGGGCCACCCTCCCGAATCGGATATACTTTTCCACATACGCATGTTGCCGCTGCAGGCATGTGTTGGTCGCCTCCTGAATCCTTGTCCTCTCCCCCCCCCCCCCCCCCCCCTTCCCGCCCTGGGCGCCTTCCCTTTTTGCTGTAACCTCCACAGGCGCAGAACGACCTGTCGACACTGGCCAAGGAGTACGGCGTGACCCTGACCCTCTTCCACGGCCGCGGCGGCACCGTTGGCCGCGGCGGCGCACCCGCCCACCTCGCCGTCCTGAGCCAGCCGCCCGGCACCATCCACGGCGCCTTCCGCGTGACGGTGCAGGGCGAGATCATCGAGCAGCAGTTCGGCGAGAAGGAGATCTGCTTCCGCACGCTGGACCTCTACACCTCTGCCGTGCTGGAGCACGGGCTGTCCCCCGAGCAGCAGCCCAAGAAGTCGTGGTGCGACGCGATGGAGACCATGTCGACCGTGTCCTGCGAGCAGTACCGCGACGTGGTGTTCAAGGTGACAATTGCGACATGACTTTTTCCCACTATGGGCCACGCGTTTGGCAAGAGGGTCGCGCCATTATGTGCCGCGCCTGGTGCCACTGTTGTATGTACACACAATAGTAAAGCACATCCAGCATCATGGGCGATGTCTGAATGCAAGCGGCCGTTCACTGCTTGCGGTTCGCTTGGATGTGTGCTGTGATGGCCAATGTCGTGGGGGCGTTCTGTGCGCACGCTGACCCCCGCCTTCCCTCCTCTTCACGCTCATCGCCCTCCCCTCGCCAGGACCCCAACTTCATCAAGTTCTTCCGCACCAGCACGCCAGTGGGCGAGCTCGGACGCCTCAACATCGGCTCCCGCCCCGACCGCCGGAAGAAGGACATGGGCGTCGGCTCCCTGCGCGCCATCCCGTGGATCTTTGCCTGGACCCAGGTGTGAAGGCGTGCCACATTATCGACGCAGCTGTGCTACTTATTTTTTTGGTGCATTCTTGTTCACTGAAAAAAAGTATGTTCCAGCAACAATTGCCACACTAACAGTGCACACAACGTTGGATTACCTCATAGATAATCAGAATGTACTTGAAGCAATTAAGAAGATAACAAATCGGAGAGAAATCGGAAGCAAATACATAGCCATGTCGAGTAGGAACCTCCCTGCATGCTGGGCGCACCGACCCAAACCAAGCTGTGGCCGCCCTGTGCGCGCAGACCCGCTTCCACCTGCCCGTGTGGCTCGGCATCGGCGAGGCGCTCAGCGCCGTCATCGAGCAGGGCGGCCTGGACGTGCTGAAGGAGATGCACAACGACTGGCCCTTCTTCCGCGTCACGCTGGACATGATCAAGATGGTGTTTGGCAAGGCGGACACCGCGGTGTTCCTCATGTACGCGCAGCAGCTCAGTGACCCAGACATGATGCCCATTGCGGAGGCGCTGATCAAGAGGTTTGAGCTGACGGCGGAGGCCATTGACAAGGTGACCGCCTGGTGTTCCCCCACACGGCAAGAAGTTCACCCGTCTCGGAGTATCGGGTCTCCAGGGCTTGAAACGACTGGAAATAACCCCTTACTTGAAAGTGGCCCCGCCATGCTGGGGTGCTCATCAGGGACCCTGCTCAATCACATAGTGTCCAACCTCCGGGAAACAAAACAGCATTTCGGAAACCGAACATACTCGTTTTGTTCATCAAGCTGCTGCTGCTGCTTGTTCTGCGCTGCTGTATGCTATAGAGAGCGCAGCACCTACACCATTCCACAAATATTGTGCACCCCATGCGCTGCGAGTTGACAATATTGTTTCATTCCTTCACTGGGCCACAAATTGCGCACCTCCATATCAGAGGGCAGGGTGGTGCAATATTGCTTCTTTGTTGATCCCAAGCTTCTATAGGATCAACCCAGTCGACAGTTTACGCGCCCTGCTTTTATGTCGTGATGTCAAGTGCCAATTGCGTTTAAGGTTTGTTAGCTTTCGCCGCATCGCCTCGAAGCAAAATCAGTGTTGCCGGTAGTCCGGTACCAACTAATATGTCTTGCGGCACTGGCGCTGTTCCTCCCCGCGTACATGATGACCTCACATGAGCATGTTGCCAACCCCTTCCTCACCCTCATCCTGTGCTCGACTTGCGCAGGTCCTGTTGACCAGCACCGGGACCGAGGGCGGCTTCAGCATCACAAAGGGGCAGTCGGACCTGAAGCTCAAGCTCATGCTGCGGGCGCCCTACGTCACCCCGCTCAACGCGCTGCAGGTGCGCGTCAACCCCGGGAGCGCCTGTTGACTGCTCTGGCGGCTTCACGGGTGGCCGATGGGGCTGACAGATGGGCGATCGCTGTGCGCGCGGCAGGTGCACACCCTCAAGATGCTGCGCCTGCTGCAGCAGCCGGTGGAGGACCTGACCGAGGAGCAGAAGGCCGAGCTGGCGCGCATCCAGGCGCTGAGCAAGTGGGTTGCTTGCGCCTCTTCCCCCCTCGAAACCCTTGAAAACATCCGAGACATCAGACGCACATGGTGTTATGTGTTTTAGGGCTTGCGGTGAAAACCCTAAAAACTGCATTAGACCCCCGCAGTTTCCACCTGAAGAAGCGCACACCTCGCAGGCATAACGAGTGATGGATTAGGGTTTGGTTATGCGTTAGGGTTTGCTGCTAACTCTGTTGGCCGCACCCGCTGCTGCAGGCCCGAGATGCTGGCCATCACGCCCCAGGGCTGCCGCACCGAGGGCCACCCCGGCGCCGGGTCGCCCGGGAGCGACGGCGGCACCGCCTCCTCGCTGCTGTCCCTAAACCCCAACTTTGTGACCACCGACGCGCTCACCGTGGCGCTGGAGGACACCATGGTCATCTCCATGAAGGGCATCGCCGCCGGCATGCAGAACACCGGTTAAGCGCCGCGGCGCCCCTTCCCCCACTGCCCCCCCCGGGCCCCGTGCTCCCAGTTGTAGCCAGCAGCATGGTAGCGAGACCGCCGCGCCGCATGCTGTGCCCTAGTCTGCTGTAATCTCGGCCCCTCGCACCGAGCCCCCACCCCACTGACAGCTGTGCCTTCCATGGACCCCTCGCGCCGGGTCCCCTCTCTTCCCCTAATCTGGCGCACTCCAAAAGACAATGCCCCCTGGCCCGATTCCGGACATGTGCCGCCTCATGTTCCCTCCCCTTATAATTTTGGGTGCCCTCTGGGCAGTAAGCAGCAGGTGCGTGCTGACGTCTGTAGGGAGCCGTCTGATGGCACTTTTTGATTGTTTAGTTGGTACCGATTCCGGTGTAATACAGGGAGTGTGTCCACATTTGAACAGGAAAGGACGGATACTTTCTCATCATTGGCGAACTGCTTCGCACCCCGTCGGCACACGTATGTATATACGTGAATGAACTTGAATGAATGACGCGCGTGTTTGTATTCCAATACCCGGGTGCACCTACCGTAAAAGTATGAATGAAATGCGGATGTTTTCGACCAGCTCTCCCCCCCCCCCCCCTCCGTGAAGAGGGAAAGACGATTAAAACAGAGAAATGATTCAGAATACAGCACGAATACAGCCAGAAAAATCGCACAAGTTGTAAAACAATTCAAATATTTTGGTTCCGCGATCCGCGTAATTGAGTAAAGTACTGAGCCATATCCCGTATGGCGACCGTAATTAGCGTGTAAATGAGGACACATGTGCTGCCGGATGACACAGACGTGCTCCAGGGCTGTAAATCGCCCGTACCTTTACGGTGGACGTGAAAGCCTTTGAATCCTTGCGTATCACGGCCACGTGGGTTGAAATACTGTGCTCGTGCAAACTGTTGAAGGTGGATGTCCTCCTCCCTGACAGAGCCAGAGCGAGCATGACGAAACTGGTTTTAATTCCACGGTATGCAACAATCGAGGCGGCATCCGCTTAAGCGCACATGCGGATACGTACTCGTAGTAACCTCAGATACACCTAGCGCGCTTCCTAGTAGCATATAGCCATGTATAGACCTCGGAACTGTCACACGACATCCCGCCCCTCATCCCCCCAAGAGACATGATTTCTCGGTTTGGACTTTTAGTAGTAGCAGGCATCAAACTAGTGACCTCTGGCGGGCCCTGGATCGAGAACGCGAGCTCCGAAACCAATGTAACAGTCGAGGCGACACCCCATGCGCGATGATCTCGGACATGACAAACGTTTTGCATCGATGGTTCACCCGCTCACACTATCCCCACTACGCCGGTAAGGATATCTCTGGATCACCGCCGAGGTTCCGGATAATCAAAGGATGGCAACCTGTATGTTTGGCAAGGCATCGCATTGCGCCGAGAGTTGAAATAAATGCAGCAGCACAGAAATGGGCGTAGTAGACACATAATATTGTCCTACGGATAGCAAGCCAGCCTCTCATCAGCACTTCCTGGATCTCCATGAGTCCGATGATGCATATCAAGTTCACTTTGAAACATCGTGAAGCGTGCACACAACTACCATGTGCAAACAAGTACAACTACCAGTACGGCAGGCGCGGATGCGGTACTAAGAACACTGCAAATAAGTATAAATACCCTGCCCAGCTGCTTGCTTATCGATCAGGGACAGCAGAGGTTTAATGTAGACGGAAATACACCCTTCCACATAAGTCCAGGTTTCGGGGTTCAATCGACATTCACATGCGTGGCTGCACCGAGGCCGTGCACGCGTGCATGCATGTTGCTAAGGGTAGTGCGGCTTGGGAGACTGAAGTGCTGTGATGGCGCGCTAGACCCGATATTGCGGGCCACGTGGTGACCGTTCCCGTCAGTACTCTGACATAGACAAAAACGCTAAACCAAATAGAGCGAGTCTGTGGCGCTATCGCTTCAAAAGCACATCATATTGCGCGCCATCCATGCGCATATATAGGCATGGGACACAATTGCCCCCATACTCATACCGCATCACCTTGGTATGATAACTTTCTACCATGCGTGTAGGGCATAGAAACTAGACGATTATATATTCAGGGTACGGGACAAAGCCCCATGCACGGATTCCGCTAGCTCATGAGCAAAATCACAGGAAACAGTCTTGCTGTGATCGTCGAACAGCAGGCGCGCATGAGAGGGTTCTCGCGGCTTCCTTGGTAAAGGGCGAAGCTTTCCTATAGCAGTGCGTGACCACATCCTCGGCGCACGTCACCGCGAGCCGAGTGGCACTGGAATGGCGTGCAGCGTAATGCATCGATGCCGGTGGAAATATTGATGTGAAAATGGGGGATGGGGCGTGGCGGGCGTGCGCATCGCTCAAGGGGGACGTGTGCCGAGTATGAGTGGTCTGTGTGAGAGTGCGCGCCCGTTACACTGTCACGCCACCGGGTCCTGGGTGTTGCGACGCACGTGCCGTAGTTCAAGTTTCACGCACATGATGGGGCCACATGCTGCGAGGAACTTTACGTTTCGGCCTTTTTTCAGTACTTTTTTTTTTCATTACGTTTGTAGCCCGAAACGTGCCTTTAACAAGCTCGGACGCCCGCAAAAGGAAACTTCCGTAGGGATGGTGTCTCGCGTAAAATTCCATGGGATCTATTCTAGAATATTCTGAGCAATCCCGGCAACGCTGTGACTATTATCCGCGTGTCTCGTCAGGGTGCTCGACGAAGTTAGCACTGCAGTTGCCATGGTATCAACACACACCGTAAAGTGGCCCACGCATGCATGGCCCCGCCGCGCCCAGCAACCTCCTAGCCCCATTGCTCACATGTTTCCTCACCCATCTGTGGCCATCCGACCATGCCATGTCCTATGTGTGCGAGGTGGCACGTGCGGGGCACCAACCCCACTGTTGCGGTGGTACTTAAAACGTCCCATGTGGTGCTATTCCGCCAGGGCCACTCGTGTGGCGCAGTTGTTAGCAGGGTCGTATGTTTGATTACACCCTATGATGATAAAGGCTGATCAATTGATCTTAAATTTGAAATATGCTAGGGTTTCATGTCACAAACCTTATATTCAGCTGCCCATCTATCCGTAAACTCACATTTGGCGAAAACTGGGCATGGGACTTATGTGGAAAGGTGTATCGCTATGTCGAACGTCGTTCTTGTTATTATATAGGTAGTTGCATGCATGCCCAATTTGAAGCTGTTAATACGGGTTATCATAGGTGTGCCGGCACCCACAGACACTGCACTCCGAAATACAGAGTCAAGGAGAGCCGCTTCATCAACCTCGAAAGCACATGGGCAGTACCCCGGCAGCGCTGCTGTCATGCACCCACAGTTCGTGGGTCTCTGGAGCACAATACATATATGCTTTACCACTATCATAACAATACACTTTCCCTTGTTGGCGAAGCATCAAACAAGGTCGCATGGGTCAAAGGAGTCCCTGCCAGCCGGCCATCATCGGTCCAGACTGCCTGACCTGCGGCATCATTTGGCGCTGTTGCATTGTGCTCAACAGAGAAAGCCACGCACTTTGGAATGACGCCTGCGCACGTGGCAATGATGCAAGGGGGGTGGCACCCATCTGGCCACATGCTAAGTCACACCCCCTTGTTCCTCCACGTGCCATGCATGCCTTCCTCCTCACCACTTTTTCATCCATTTCTTTTCACGTCTACGGCGTTGCTTGTTTCTCTTGAGGCATTCACCAGGTACTTGGCTGTTGCCAACATTTGACATGCGAAACTGCTTGAAGTAGGTCCATGTTACATCGTGGAGGGGGGGGGGGGGGGGGGTCCTAGGGCTCGGGGGTCGGCAGCTGGGGCTCGTCGCTGAGCCGCTTCCACATCGCGAGCCCGCCGCCGCGGCCGCGCGCCACGCAGCACTCCGCGTCCGCCAGGAAGAACTTGAAGAAGGGGTTGGCGCCGCGGCGGCCCTCCTTGGCGGCGCCGATGTTGCCGCGCCCGCCGGACGCCGCCTGCTCCGCCTGCTTGGCGGACGCCCATGCGTCATCGCCGATCTTGAAGCTCAGCGGCTGGAACAGCCCCGTCTCCAGCGTCACCCGCTCAAACACAAACTCCAGCATCTGCGGGCGGGCGTTGGCACGCGTCAGATGGTAATGACATCCGCCAATAATAAATCGACATACTAGCTAGGGGAGTCTGCATTTTATTTCACGCTAGAACTACCAGTAAATAGTCGCTACCGCGTGTACGCGCGTATTATAATATGCATAATTTATAATGCGCATTTGCGTATAATATGTATATACGCGTGTTACAATATGCATGATGTATTAACACCTGAATATATAAATGAGACGAGAGTCGATAGACCGGTATCAGTACACGCATCAACGCAGGTCTGGAGCGTTACGGCGGCTGCTACGGTGTGGGTAGTACCCCTCGTAGTCGCGTAGTTCCCGTAGTAAATCGCGATACCCATCGTCGCGGATATAATGTAACGGGTGAGAACAATATTTTACGGAGCACACGTACTGTAAGATCGTTTCACTGACGCATTATCGGTCTATCTACGTACGATATCGCGCAAAGACTGTAGTCATGGATTTATTTGCTTGGGAATACTGTACGAGTACACGGATGTAGTCGGCTGAACATCTACGCGCGTCGGTAACTGGATCGCTGCCTAAACGGCCGGCGTAGAGACCCTGCAAGGGTTTCACTGTTGCCAGCCCTGTCCCGGGGGCGAAAACAAAATCTACGCGCGAGCCGACGTCGATGTATCACGACCACAAGAGCTCTATATCATTGATGTGACAGGTGACAGCTGATGATAAAGCTGATGAAATACAGAGCCCGCGATATGTACTTCTAGGTTGAGCAGATTGCACAGCGGCAACGAGATGAAAATGGCAATACTACCAGTAGGTGTCAATCGCAAGGATGCAGGGCTGGGCCACGTGGATTCCAGGCACAATAAGGTCACCGTCAGATCACCGCACGTCAGTGTCGAGTGGTGGTACTGCTAAACATCGGCGTAGCAAATGCACCGGCCCCCCGGCGATCATGAAAATGGTTGAATGGCGGATAGGGGGAGTATGCCATAAGTGAGAGACAGTACTACTTGATGTGCCATCGCTCGATCCAGATCATGACACAGCTTGCGTGTCATCGCCTGATCGGTTGGCTGTTGCATAGGGATCAAGACCAACAGCCATAGAGGATTCCATAGCAGAAATGATCAATTCGCGCATTACTTGTGGTGTGTGTAGCGATAATGGCACACTCCCCTGCATTGTGAGGAGCACAGCTGCGCCGCACCTTGATGTCGTCGTAGAAGACAAAGCCGCCATCGAAGTAGAGGGAGAGCGGGCCCAGGTACACGCGGTTCCGCAGCCGCCGCGCCTCCGCGTCAAAGGTCTGCACCGCCTTGAGCGGGAAGTAGGCGCCGACGCCGCCCGCGTTGCCGGTCGTGAAGCGCAGCCGCCACTGCCCGTTGAGGCCGGCCAGGGTGACGCCCTCCCCGCGCGCGCGCTCCAGCGCCGCCATCGCCTTGGTGACCTCCGAGGCGTCCTCCGCGGACGCGTCCGCCGCGCGGTGCAGCACCGCCAGCGGGTCAAAGGCCGCCGGGTCCTCCGCCAGCGCCTTGGCCATGACGAGGTCGATGTCCGCGTAGCCCAGGATGCCGGGGTCGTCGTACCGCCACGCGCAGGACAGCTCTCCATCGGAGCGCTGCAAAGCAGTCACATGAGAGGCACGAAGGGGGGGGGGAGGTCAATGGGCGGCTGCGGCGCCGGGTTGCACCACAGGGCATATTACGATTGGTCTCCTTAGCGGCATCTCAGAGGAGCTGTGCATCCAAGTGGCAGCTAACTCTCTCAGCAGACATCATGTTGAAAGAACGCCCCCCCCCCCCCCCCCCCCCCCCACACACACACACACAACCACCACACACAGACACACACATATGCATGCTTAACATAGGTAGAGACATCAAAGGAAGGCTTTCTGGCAGAGCTGGAATGTTTGATGCCAGCAAAGGACATCCCACACCTTGCTCGATTATTTAGGTTGAGTTACACCCCTCGACCACACAGACACACACAGATACAAATGTCGACGTGTCACAATGATCATCACAACCAGGATGGGGACGCGCACATACTTGTGAATACTTGAGGTCGCTATAGGACATCGCCACGCCTTGCTCGAGCCTTCAGGCCCCCTCTCTCTCTCTCTCTCCCTCTCGAGCATACACCAACACACACCCCCACACGGAAGCATGCATAGACACAACACACGCTCTTGTTATTCGTGGGTGTCGCTGCGATGCGAGGGCGGCGGAGGGCACCTGGAGCAGCAGCACGCCGCCGCGCTGCACCAGCAGGTTGGAGTCCTTGGGCGTCAGGCTCCCCCAGTTGGACAGGATGTTCACCATGTTGCGCCCGCGCAGCGTAGCCAGCTCAAAGGGGCGCTGGTAGCCTTTGCCGACCACGTCAAACGCTCTCTGCGTGCGCGGGAAGAGAAGGCGGGGAGGCGCCACGCACGAGATTAAATATGACTGTTGTTTCCCATATGTTGAAGCACAAGTGGTGATTTGATAAAAAATAATCTAACACACATGTTTTCGCCTTTGTTGCCAGTCTGAAAAATATACATGCCAATTTCAGTAATATAATATGAAATTTTGTTGGATTCGCTTGAGAAAATTAAAAATGAAGCCCCTTTTGATGCCACTATGAACGCCTCTTTTGAAAATAAACTACAAGTAGTAACAACTGGGTTTCCGATGCAATCGCGTACGGGTATCGCCGCCTTACATTAAGGCACCCCGTCGCAAGGGCGGGACGGAACATTCCTGCGAATGAGAGTCTGCCCAGCCTGTCAGGGCTGATACGCGGACAACATCATAATCGAGCCATAGCAACCGTTCCTATATATAGCCTGCATGCAGCACCGGATATGGGGCTTCAAGTACGGTTTCTTGCAGGTAGGCCGGCACCCGCAGCGGCCCTGCGCTGTGGCATTAGTACCTAGCACCACAGCCACGGCTGTGTGAAACAACGGAGGCACATGCAGGCTGAGCAAGTGCCCGTCCGTTTATTCCGCGAGCCACTGCAGCAGCACACCTGCG